>VCHN02001326.1:0-23271 GCA_007115665.2 Sequoiadendron giganteum | reverse complement strand
CGATGGCAGGGAGTGTTATGTTCCAAACTGTCAAGCCTCAAAGTTCAAAGTGGAAAGGATGAGAAGTAATTTTGGAAGGAGAGTTAGAGGAAAAGTTTCTAATGCTAGGGGAAATGGTTCTAAGGGTGCTGACAGAAGGAAGGTGGAAAATGACAGCAGATGGAAGAAAGAGTGGAGAGGCATCATTCTGCTTCAGCAAAGTATTTAGTGGCTTAGTTTGCTGAAACATAAATCTCGAATGCTAAGAAAGAATGCCTAGGTAAATCAGCTATGCTAAGTATACTCATAACAAAGAAAATATCCTCAAACCGCTGTACATTTATCAAAAAAATGATCCGATCAGGATGGGTAATGAGAATATGTTTTTTATCCTAGTGGGTTCTTCAACAAGTCTTGCCAAACCCAAACTGGTCCAGAATGGGTTGCGATTTTGGTCTTGGTATTTGCCTGGGGTTGGCCTTTGGATCGACCTGTGTATGTTTGAACACATACATAGGCCGAAACAGAGGCATGGAGTGAACCCAGGAGAATCTGCTTGAGACCCAAAAAAAACTAATGAAGAAAAAAGTTCTAAAAGAAAAAAATACCTAACTTTAACTGGTGCTTTCTGTAGTCTTGATGAGGGGTACTAGGCCGCTACACAGTATCATTTGAATGGTGCAGTTATTGGGAGTAGAATAGGTGCTGCTTGCTCTTCCAACAAACCAGCTGATGACATTAATGTTCTCGATGAAGAGCAATGATGATTTCTATTTATTTTACACATGCATATGCACTGATATAAATTGGATGGATTTATCTTTAATGTTTGACAATTGACATTGAGTTACCAATTATCAGCTGTGTTTTGTATTTAATTTTGTTCATTTTGTGCAAATAATGCATATTTCTATCCATTTTCAATATATGTATTGTATGGTCAAACCCAGCTGTCCTGAACCTAGATGGTAAAAACCTAAGTTACAAGTCTTGGTACTGGTTTGGGTCTGGTAGTTTGGTTCGTAGGTCTGGTCAAAAAATTTTTGGGGGTCGGGTTCATCCATACAAACACATATGCAAATCAGAAATATATACATATTTGCAGTAGTAATTAAGTTTAGAATACCACATTGGCACATAGCATCATATATACTATGGTCCACGGGGTTTCGGGGACAAGGATGTAGGGTACGACGGAACGAGTTTTCAGTACGGGGGTACTTTTGGGCCATTTTTTAGGGGACGACTGATAAAAAAATAGGGAAATTTTTAAAAATATAGAGAAATTTCAAATGTTCATAACATAACATTGATAAAGCATTCATCATAGACATTGTATAAGCTTAATACATATCATTTGACTTGAGTTGAGATTTCACATGAGAATTGACAAACAAATTAACAAAATTCAAATTCTTTTCATTATCAATGTGCATACATATCATATAAGAGTCTGATAATGGACGACTGATAAAAAAATAGGGAAATTTTTAAAAATATAGAGAAATTTCAAATGTTCATAACATAACATTGATAAAGCATTCATCATAGACATTGTATAAGCTTAATACATATCATTTGACTTGAATTGAGATTTCACATGAGAATTGACAAACAAATTAACAAAATTCAAATGCTTTTCATTATCAATGTGCATACACATCATATAAGAGTCTGATAATTATAACAAAAATGCCCAAAGGCTCCAAGTTTCAACTATGAAATGACATAAACATAAAACTAAGAAAATATATGGCTGTCCCTAACCAGCAGATGGTAGGTCTAAATAGGCATTGCCATCGGAGCTTGAGTCTGAGTCACTATCAATGTCAGTGCCAATAGAAGGGGCTGCCTCAGCCAATGGAACCCCAACCAATCCCTCATGTGCATCCTCTTCCTCAATCTGCATAGCATCTTTGGGATTAACATCCCAACGTAAGGTTGGAGTCTGATGATACTCAGTAGACTGGCGATCCTGTAGCCGCAAAACACTGTGTACAACCACCAACTTCTTCAATCATCTAGAGGTAAGGTTGTTCCTTTTGATTGATTGGATGAAGCTATATGTGGACCAATTTCTCTCTGCAGTAGAGGAATTGGCAACATGTGAAAGAAGACAAATGGCAAGTACTTTCAACTCCGGTGCATCCTTGCCATGCCACGTCCACCATCCAATAGGGTCGGTTTGAGCCAATGTAGCTCTATTTGTCCTCGCCTTTGGTTTGCCGAAGGTTGGACCACGAAGATTGGCAAATGCAAGCCATTGTGTGCGAAGTAGAGTAGATTCCTCTAAAGAATACATTTTTGTAAGGGCCCTCATGAAGCCTTCTTTCACTTCTTCATCATGAGATGGAGGCACTCTCCCAAATCTCGGTGCATGCCATTTGGGATTGAGAGCATAGGCTGCCATAGGAAGCAGGGTGTTCTTAATGTCCCATTGTTGCGTCACAATGGGCCTAAGATGCTCCTCATAAAATCCCAAAGTAGGGTCCCTGTTATGAATTGTTTGCTTGATCTGTCCAAGCATGCTATCAAAGGTCTCATCAGTCTCTCCAAGGCTAGGAGAGTCAGTATCAACATATCTAATCACTCGCACAATAGGCTGGATGAAGGAGCAAACATATCTCGCACAATAGGTTGGATGAGGGAGCAAACATATCTGCAAGTGCAAACAAGTTACAAAAATTAAAATCATCAAAAAGAATAGACATGTTTCACAAGTTAGAAACTCAGAATTAAATTAACATTTAAGATTAAGAATTAAATAATAAAATCAGCAATGCCAATTTTCTTACCTCATTGTGGACCACCATTCATCTTTAAGGAATTTTTGTTTCACACTTCTTCCCTCCGGTGTGCTTGACTCATGCCATCTACCCCACTTTGTATTGACCACCATTAGTTGTAGAGCCTCTTGGACCTTAATCATCATCTCTAATAAAATGAAGTAGTTGGCATATCTAGTCTCCACGGGCTTGAGGAATTCCTTCCTCGAAAATGTCCTAAATAAAGCAAGTGAAGTGTGATGGTTGCAAATGAACATTTGCACATCTCTAGCCTTTGACACCACTACCTTCACCCAGTCTATCTTCCCAATGCCCTTCAAGGTATTGTTCAATGCATGCACACAACAAGGGGTCCAAAAAATGTGCTTATAAGCACTCTCCACCATCAATCCAGCTAATTTACACACACGGGCTGAATCGGTTACTACCTGCACAACATTAGAGGCTCCAACCTCCTCTATTGCATCTCTCAAAATCTGAAATTGGAAGGTTGCATCCTTCCTTTTCCTTGAACAATCTATAGCTCTAAAAAAATAAGAGCCTGCTGAACTAGTGACAACAATATTGATGAGTGGCCGATGTTTGATATTGGTCCACCCATCCATGATTATGGAGCAACCATCTCTCATCCATGTTAGCCTCATATCCTCCATCAAAATACTCACCTTGGAGTACTCTCTATCAAGAAGGGTGGTGCGTAGCTTAGTTTCTTTAGGTGGAACATATGAGGGACCAACAGCTATAATATCTTTGCCCATTTGTTTAAATTATGGTGAACGGATACATGAAATGGTATGGCATTAGCATAAAAAAACTTAGCAATAGAGGAATCAGCTCCATCTCATAATGTAACATTAAACATATCTGCAACATTCATACTTCTCTTCTTTCCCCTAGTAGAACCCTCTCCCGCATGAGAAGCAACATCCACTGATCCTGTAGGCATTGCCACACTAGGCTGCAAACTCTCCATTGGAACCCCTTTACCTGATGCCTCCCCCTCCATATGCAATCTAGGTGCCTCAACTTTCTTAGCTTGAGTTATTTGATGGCAATAAACTCTCGTATAGCTGCCCCTATATTGTTTACCACACAAATGACACTCCCATACTCTACTATCCCCCAATTTTTTTTTCTTATCTTTATCAACTCTTGTTGCAAATTGTAATAGAGGCTTTTTGGGGTTAAATGGGCTTTTTGCATAGGTTTTGAGGAGTTGGGATGGACAATCAAATGGGTTTGGACCTATTGACCCTGCTCCATTCCCCTCTTGGACACCGCCCAATGTTTGCCATACTTCTAGGTCTACTTCTTTCTTGCATCTGAACTTGAACATCCTCACTATCACTACCATTGCTGCTCATGATTGTTTTTTATAAAAAAATCTGATTTCAAAGAGCTGCAAGCTCAAATAAAAAAAAAAAACCCACAATGCCCTTCCTATGTGTTGAAAAACTCGAAAAATTGGAAAACAAATTGCAAATACAAAAGAAAGATGAAATACATACCTCTAGTGTGGTGGAATTGATGCCCTAAGCTCCTCTTCAACTTGCTGTTCTCTCCTTTAGCTTGCTGCTCTTCTCTTGCTCTCCTTCACCTCAAAATGCAAATGTAGAAATGAGCTTTTTTTCATTTTTGATTGATAATATAGGTTTAGGTTTTGTTAAAAGGCATGGGGGGGGGGACGGGGCAAGGAGGAGGGGGGTCCTTGTGGGCCCACCCATGCCTTTTATTCTCTTAAAAAGTATTTTTGTTTTCTAAAAACGTGCGTCCAAAACAGTGTTGGGCCATAGGGGACAACTAGCTGTACTCGGTACGGTTGAGGGACGTCCTGGCCGTGCTGGGTATAGCTAGCCATCCCCTAAGTCCCCTGCAACTTTGCAAAACGTTTTGGAAACGTTTATGTTTTTTGGTGGCAAAAAGGGATGGGTAGGGGACGTTTTTTGGCCGTCCTTGCATCCCTGTACTGTACTCGATACGAGTATGAGGGTAAAATGCCAGGGGACGTGTCCTCGTGGAGCATCGATATTATATAATAAACAAAACCGCCATAAAAGTTAAAATAGTACAATGTCAATTAGTCAATTTCGAATGTCATGATATGTATTATATATCAAAATTAAAAACAATAGTGTCAATTGTCAACAATCAACCGTCATTGATCAAGCATCATCATATGGAAAAATATCATCATCACCATCCATATTAGATGATGTGTGTACTGGAATATTAGAAGAACTACAATTAGTGCCGTTGGCAATGGCATTGGCATTGGCACCGACACTCTCATGCTTGCCAGTTGGCTTGTCTTCAACATCAAGTGAAATAAGGTGGGAGATAGAAGCATCCAAGTTAGTATGTTCTAGCTTGATATCTCACTTCCTTGTGTCCCCTTCCTTATAGTTACTTTGTTTGTGTGAAAGGAGACGCAAGTTTGAATACACATACATTAAGTCCTTTGATTTTTTTGAGTGTAATCGATTGTGCTTTACTAAGTGGATGATGGAGTATGTGCTTGAATTCCTCTTAGATTTAGATGAATTAGCAACCTATTAAGATAAAATTAGAGGGTTAAGAGTTATAAAATTATTAATAAAACCTACTTGCGATAAAATTTTGATTGCAAAAAGTTGTAGTTGTGTGAATTATTGGCCATGAAAGTACCACCAATTGTGAGCATTGACTTTAAAACTGCCATGAAGAGCATCAATACTAAAGTCGTTGGAGCATACAAAATCCATGATCTCAATCCTAGCTACATCTGGCATGTTAGGATTAGTGAAGAGTCTATGAAGTGCTACCTTGTACGTTTGACCAACTTCAACATCTCTATATGGGGCAATGCTTGTTGACACAAAAAAGGATATCAACACTATAATATTTGGGATTCAATGTAAAGGCAAGAAGGTGTAGCAAGGTGGTCATTTCAATAATTTTGTGTTGTAGTTTGAAGAAAATTTCTTCAAGATCTTGCTCTGTCATTTATGATGGTCTTCATCTTTTCAATCATTGAGTTGATGCCACTATATATCTCTCCCAAACAAGGCCTATCCATGTCGGTATAACTGATCATACTCAATATGATTTAGGTGAAATTGAGGAGATATTCAACACAATTCCACCAAATATCATCTGGGATCATATGCTTAATATTCGCTGCTCTTGTAGTTCTAGATTGCCTCCATATGGGCCAATTTGGGCTAATGACCATGTTAGAAAGTGCCTCTTGGACTTCACAAGTTGTCTCAAAGTAATTGTGTTGGACTCAAAATGGATCTCAAGAACCAATTTCAAAATCAAAGTTAAAATAAAAATTACTACAAAAATAAAATGTTTTTTTGTTTAAAATGAAACATAGACATAAATCTTCTTGCTTTACTTACCTTCAACAACTCTGGTTTCAAGAATGCTCTGATTATGCCTTGTGACATATGGTGGTTGGTGATGAATATTTGCATCTCTTTGACCTTGACATACACTTGTTTGATCCAATCAATTTAGGTGCCAATTTTTTGTAGCATAAGGTTGAGGGAGTGGACAGCACAAGCTGGCCAAAAGATGTGTGAATAATGCACCTCAACCACTAAACCAGCTGCTCTATGTATTGTCTTGTTCAAATTTCTTTAGTTTTAAATACTAGCACTCAAAATATAAAACTTACAGTCTTACACAATCAATTATTAATAAGAATTTCTCATTTTATTAGTTAATTTAATGGTTGCTGTTAAAATTAATTTTATTTATTGCTTTTGATACTTATAAGTTATAAATTTACTTAGATTGTTATAAGATATTTGTTCTTTTAGAATTGTTGATTTTCTTGAAGTCTACAATAGTTTAATACAATGATGCATTTGACAAGTAACTTCAAATCTGCATGAGGTAGGGGTTTTCATCCACCAATTCAGCAAGGAAAAGAAAAGGGTTTTCATCCTTTAGTTTTCAAGCCTAGAGGGGTTTTGTCCTCAGGTTGTTAAGACATAGTCTATGCTCCACAAGAGATAAAGCTGGATGTATAAAATTCTATTTGATGATTTCTCAATTCTCCTTGCATGAACCCTCTTTATAGCCTTCTCCTCTATAGGATGCAACTCCTCTTTTGCCTTTTATTAACAAATTAAATTTAATTAACATGCAGTCTTCCTTAAATAGACACGACTTCTTGACTAGACCCACAAACTAGCTTGTTTTTTTTATCTTTCATAAAATATAAGGAATGGTGGTAGTAATAAGTCTTAGCTCCACTTTCCCTTTGTATATAAGACGATGGCATGTAGAGAGTGATCTGCAAGGAGCAAATATGTCACTCCTAATATAAAATTAAGGAGGGGGCATTACACTCTACAATTTTTTGTATTGCTTGTTATGACTTGAACAAATTTTTGAGGCCTTACTTCCTCAATGGTTGTCATGGGAAAGTTAACAATAATTGCACCATCTTTCACCTCGCCTTCACAATCCACTGCTCTCAAAGAGATTACCCCTTTAGGGAACATTGCAATAACATTGATCAATGGTCAATTTCTTGCATCCTTCCATCCATCAGAAACAATATTTTGGCTCACAAATCCCTTATGGGCTTAAATGACTCCTCTACGAACTTCACTTGTTTTTCCAATAAAGTGCTATATACTTTCTCGAAACTTGGGCCCTTGTACCCTTTTGGAGCCTCATTGATTACTATCACTTTGTTGCCAATATTTTGAGCAAACAACATTGAAAACCAATCCATTTACACAGAGACATCTTGCTATGTGTTGATTGGCAATCTCTCAAGACTTGTTCTAAAATGCCATTTCCAATGGCCCCTTTGATCCCTTATGTGTAAATTTAGTCGGTTGTTCTTTAGGTGTGGCAAAAGATGGGTGGCTTCTATAGGTTAAAGATTAAAAGGCGATGGAGGGGGTTGCATTCATCTAGATCCTTTCTTTAACAAAGGATGATTTGATTTGCAACCTTTTAATGGGAAAGCTTTGATGCCTAGTCTAGGGATGTGGCACAAATGCCCTTTCACCTAATTGTATAAGCTTGGATATTTGACACCACACCCAATGCAAATCCAGACATAACCCCCACTACTTGGAAGCTGTTGTACCATATCAACAAATTTCCAAAAGGGAGAATTTGGGTATGTTTTGAAGCAGGTTGATCCATGGAGTTAGAATTGGTTACTGTTCTAATCCCTATGACAACAAGTTCAATAAACAACACATTCAAAGAATTGAAACAAATGAAAACAAAAAATTATATACAACTTAACTTATTTAAAAAAATTAAGCATGTGTTAGAGATTCATAAAAGAGTGAAAACAAAACATGAATTTCAAAACAGAATGAGAGCTCATTTGTAAAAGAAGAAATGTGAAGAGCACAAAGATTTACTGAGAGGGGGGGGGGTGAATCAGTAAATCAATCACAAAATTTTATTTCTTAATCTTTTCAAACTTTTTACAATCAATTTTTGATATGAACCAATTTCCCCAAATTGATACAACTTTATTGAAATACTATTTTTAAAGTAGGCACCAACCTACAGATTTACACCAAGATGATTTAGTAGAATGTAGCCTACAAGGAACACCTAGACCTTTACAAATTTAGTAGACACCTGCCTACAAGGAGCACCGACCCCTAATGCAAGGCACCAATCCTTGACTTGATGGAAGTGAGACTGCCTTCAATCTGATCTGCACAAACCCAACTCTCCAATCTGCTCTATGTGATAAATAATATCACCTTCAGCCCACACAAGGAAATGGAAATCTGACTGAACTGCTCTCACTCACACACATCTTGCAATTCTGAATTGAACCTTATTTTTATATCAATCTTCAATCATTAAGGGTTGCAACTTTTAAAAGCAACATGTCCCTTGATTTAATCGCACCACTTAGTTTCAAAAGATCTGACTTTTAATATTAATTGATTGCCTTTCTTTCTCTTTTGAAAGACCTTTTATCTGAATATGGATCGCACCACTTTAATGTATTAATTAATTTTTATTGATCTGAAATCATATCTTCCATAATTAATTTTTGCTTTTGAAAAATCTGAAGTGTCATTGTTTTAAGAAGAATCGCATCACTTCAAGAACAAGACGTGTCATTTCTTTTAGTCGCACCCTTCACAAATTATTAGTAATCAGCATTTTGAAAAGTCATCGCTGTTCCCTTAATTTTTGTCTCTATTCATTTTTGTTTTATTCTAATTTTGTCTTATTCATGACTCCTTATCAATCGATGCCTCTTTAAACTTATGTGCTTTTTCTTTTGTCTTATGCTATATTCGTTGCCTTCTAATTTTTGTCTTTTTCTTATTTCGTCTTCTTCTGATTTGTCTTGTTGCTGCATAGTGATCGATGCTGATTGCCTTAAAGGTATTTAATTTTTGTTTAGAGCAAAAAATATTTGTTATTTAATTCTTTACTTTCCAGATCTGTTCATTAAGCTTTCAGAATGTCTGATAGATGTATCTTTGTTAAACCCAAAACTGATCTTTCAAGGATACTATGCAACATATAAGTTTTGATGTATATGATAGAGATCCTCTTGAATCTTCTCACTCTCTAGATATTCTTTCTGATCACCAATCTGCTATGGTCTGTGCACTAAATATCTGCCTTCTCTCATTGCTGATCTTTCTTAATTTGATCATTGTACTATCCTTGATGTCCTTAGACATAGATCCCATTTGAGATCAATGATAATGATGAAAAAACTCAATCTACCTTTGACATCAATGACGCAATTCTAACAATCTCTTATATGCCTTTGAACAATCTCTTATATGCCTTTGACATCAATGACAACATTTCCAACAATCTCCCCCTTTGTCATTGATGGCAATTTCTCCAATAGCAACTTGATCTTCTGTTGCTCCCCCTGTGTCCAATTTCTCCCCCTTTGACATCAATGGAAAGGGGTCTTTTAACAATATTTCAGCTCCATGAAGCTACAAGATTTTTGTGCGTAGCTCCCCCTGAATACATGCGGCCATCAATTAATTTGATGGATGTGGAACAACTCTCAATTTATCCCTTAGATATTCAAATGTATCTTTTGGAAGTGGTTTGGTAAATATATCAGCAGTTTGCTCTTTTGTAGTTATGTATTCTAAACACACTTGTCCTTCTCCTACTTGTTCTCTCAAAAAGTGATATTTAATAGGGATGTGTTTGGTTCTTGAGTGCATCACTGGATTCTTGGAGATATTGATTGCACTAGTATTATCACAATATATAGTGCAAGGATGATCATACTCCACTTTGATGTCTCTTAAAGTTTGCCTCATCCACAAAAGTTGAGTGCAACATGCTGCTGCTGCAATATATTCAGCTTCTTCTGTAGATAGAGAGACTGATTCTTGTTTTTTGCTCATCCAAGACACTAGATTTCCTCCAAGAAAAAAAGCTCCTCCACTTGTACTTTTTCTATCATCCACATTACCAGCCCAATCAGCATTTGTGAATGCTTCAAGAGTGAAGTCATTTCTACTAGGGTACCATAGACCATATTCCATTGTGCCTTTCAAATACTTGAATATACGCTTTACTGCATGAACATGTGTTTCTTTTGGTGCTGCTTGAAATCTTGCCACAATTCCAACAGCTTGCATTATGTCTGGTCTTGTAGAAGTTAGATACAACAAACTACCAATCATTGATCTATATAGTGTTTGATTCACTTCTTGGGATTCATCATCTTTGCTTAGCTTGCAACCTGTAACCATGGGAGTACTCACAGAATTGCAGTCTTCCATTCTAAACCTTTTTAACATTTCCTTCACATATTTGGTTTGGGAGATGAAAATGCCTTTACTTGATTGTGAAATTTGTAGCCCAAGGAAGAAGGATAATTCTCCCAACATTGACATTTCAAACTCTTTTTGCATACATGATGAAAATTCTTTGCACATTTTGTCCTTGTTTCCACCAAAAATGATGTCATCTACATACACCACCACAATCAATAAATGTCCATCCTCTTCTTTGATGTATAGATTGCTATCTACATCTCCTCTTTTGAAACCTTGCTCTTTGAGATACTTGTCAAGTCTAGAATACCAAGCTCTAGGAGCTTGTTTAAGCCCATAAAGAGCCTTTTTTAACTTGCACACATAATCCTTGTTTTTTGATAATAGGAAGCCTTCGGGTTGTTCAATATAAACTTCCTCCTCTAGATCTCCATTAAGAAAAGCAGATTTGACGTCCATTTGATACACCTTAAACTTCTTGTGACTTGCATAGGATAAAAACATTCTAATTGCTTCAATCCTTGCAACTGGTGCGAATGTTTCCTCAAAATCTACTCCTTCAACTTGTGCATAGCCCTTGCATACTAACCTTGCTTTGTTCCTTGTGACTTGACCATCTTCATTTAATTTGTTTCTAAAAACCCATTTTGTGCCAATTACATTCTTATCTTTTGGTCTTGGGACAAGTTCCCAAGTTTCATTTTTCTCTATTTGATCCAATTCTTCATTCATTGCACCAATCTAACTTTTGTCTTTGCTTGCTTCTTCAAAAGTTTTGGGCTCAACTTGAGATAGGAATGCTGCATGACAATCTTCATTGTAATTCACCATTTTCCTTATAGATCTATATCTATCTTGAAGAATCAAATCTTCAGGATGGTTCTTTTGAACAAACTTGGAAGGTGTCTTTGGTGTCTTCATGGGAGTCTTTTGTGAAGTTTCTTCTTCCTTTGCCTCTTCCTCCTTTTCTTCCTTTTGGGAGTCCTCATCCTCTTTGTCTTCATTATTCATAGTTTGAACATGGTGATCACTTTGTCCAACTTCTTTGAATTGCTTTCCTTCATCAATTCTTACATTAGCACTTTCAACAATTTTGTGAGTTCTTTTGTTGTAGCATTTATATGCCTTACTCTTTGATGAATAGCCAAGAAAGATTCCCTCATCTGCTCTTGTGTCAAATTTGCTCAAATTTTCTTCGTCTCTTCTAATGTAGCAAGTGCTTCCAAAATTTTTGAAGTACTTGACAGTTGCTGGTCTACCTTTCCAAAGTTCATATGGTGTCTTCTCATTGTTCACTCTTATTTGTGCACGATTCAAGATGTAAACTGCTGTATGAATTGCTTCCTTCCAAAATGAATCTGCTATCTTGGTTTCATTTAGCATTGCCCTTGCCATTTCTTGAACCGTCCTATTTTTTCTTTCTACAACCCCATTTTGTTGAGGGGTTCTTGCTGCAGAAAATTGCCTTTTAATTCCATGCTCTACGTAGAAATTTTCAAATTCCTTTGATGTGAATTCTCCTCCTCGATCTGATCTAAGACATTTTATCTTGATGTTTGCTTCATTGTCAACCAGCTCTTTGAAAGCTTTGAATTTATCAAAAGCTTCATATTTTTCTTTCAAAAATGCAACCCAAGTCATTCTTGAGAATTCATCAATCAGCAACATAAAATATCTTTCTCCATTCATGCTCTTGGATTTGGTTGGCCCACAAAGATCTGTATGTATGAGTTCTAATGGCTTTGATGAAGAATGCTCCTTAGACTTAAAGCTTGACCTTGTTTGCTTTCCAAGTTGACACTCTCTACAAATGATATTAGAAGGTTTTGTTATCCTTGGCATATCTCTCACAGCATTTGATTTGCTAACTTTGACAATATTATCAAAGTTGAGATGGCCTAGCCTCTTGTGCCATAACCAACTTTCATCCTCTTGTACTAGGTTGCAACTTTCACAACTTATCTCCTTTAAGATATACAAATTATGTTTCCTTTCAGCTTGAGCAACCAGCTTTCCATCTTTCTTGATATCACATGTATTAGAAAGAAATGTGATACTATGTCCTTGATCACAAAGTTGACTAACACTTAGAAGATTTTCTTTTAGGCCCTTAACATACAAAACATTTTCTGTTTTTGTTCTCCCATTATCTAGACTAAGTGTTCCTTTTCCTTTTATTTGTTTTCTTGTATTATCACCAAATCTTACTGTTCCTTCATCAGTAGGTTCAAGAGAGATGAATTTGCTCTTGTCACCTGTCATGTGCTTTGAGCACCCACTATCAATGTACCATCTATCTTTCTTACTTTCAGCATGTAAGGCGGTTTGAATGAACATTGATTTCTCCTTTTTCTTCCACACTTTGATAGGCACTTCTTTCCTTTTAATGGACTTATCTTCCTTTTTGTTTTGCTTTGGAGAATCATTAAAAACTGTCCTACAAGCTTGAGCTTGGTGTCCAAAGTTATTACAATTGTAGCATAAACTATTATAGTCCATTAATGGTGTGAAAGGATTGTAATCTCTCCTAAGGTAGCTAGGAATATTTTTTACTTTATTTTTACAATTTAAGGCCTTGTGGCCAAATTTGTTACATAGAAAACAATACCCATTGAATGTATATGATTGCCTAGTGTTTGATTTTCTTTTAGGATCAGCACTTATCCATTCTTCTTCAACTTGCTTTGAGAAGGTCTTGAAATCCTTTTTGGAATTAGTGACCTTCTTGGATTGTTCTTCAAAACTACCTCCCATTTTGCTTTGAAGAACATCTTGAGCCTTCATTAGCTCAATCAACTTGCTGGATTCTTCATCAATCTTTGTGTGTTGAACCTTTGTTTTCTCCAAGTTCCAATTTTAGCATTGCTATCTCTTGCTCCAGCTTGTTACATTTCATCTCCTTTGTATTGAGTTTGTTTTTCAATTCTTCTTCATTTCTTTCAGCTTCCATGATTTGAGCTCTCAAATCTTCAATGGTTTTGTTTGAATTCTCTAAGTCTTTTGTTATCACTTTGACCTTCAATTTGTACTTGGTAGCTTTCTTCTTCAAATCTTCATTCTTCTTATAAGCATAGTGCAGTTCTTCTTCAAGATCCACTTCCTCTTCTTCATTACATTCTTGATCAATCTTTTCTTCTTTATCAAAAACTTCATCCGCATTTAGTTCTTCACATTCAGCCATGAATAGTATTTCCTCTTCACCATTGCTAGAGCAATCTTCACTTTGTTCTTCGGAGGTGCTACTATCTTTCTTTGAATAGAAACTCTTCTTATGTTTTTGAAACTTCCTTTTTGAGTTATTATTGAAATTCTTCTTTCCCTTTTTCTTGTTGCTGATTTCTTTTTCTTCTTCACTAGAGCTGTTTTCATTTTGAGGACATTTTGAGGCATAATGTCCAACTTTTCCACAATTGAAGCACTTAAAAGGAAATTTTCCTTTGTATTTTCCTTTTCCTTTCTTAAGTTTACCCATGAAGTAAGCTTTTGCTTCATCATTTGATTTTTCATCCTTTTCTTCATGCTTGTTCTTGCCCTTTTTGGATGCTTTGAATGAGACTTCCTTTTGTGGTGATCTTCCTTCAATCCTCATCTCATAGGCAGCAAGGATTCCATGTAATTCATCTTTGGTTAGCTGATCCAAGTTTGTTAATTCCTCCAATGCTGCAACCTTGGCTTCAAACTTTGTAGAAAGAGATCTTAGAATTTTGTCAATAATGAAGTCATCCTTGATCTCTTCACCAAGTCCCCTCATGATATTCACTGTTTCATCAACACGAAGGAAATATGAAGCAATATCTTCATCATCCTCCATTTTGAGAGTCTCCAACTTTCTTCTATGAATTTGCAACTTTGCCTTTTTAACTTTTGCATCTCCTTCATAAATATTTTGAAGTTTGTCCCAAATTTCTTTTGCTGATTTGCATCTCATGACTTTTGTAAACTCAGAATCTGTTAGGCTGCAAAGAAGAGCATGCTTGGCCTTTGCATTGTTTTCACTTCTCTTTTTCCCTGCTTGATCCGTTGGAGGGGTAGCTAGAGGTGAATACCCATCAACAACAGATTGCCACACATCAAAACCAAGTGCATTCAAGTATGCTTCCATCTTGATATTCCAAAAGGCATAATTAGTCCCATCAAAGATGGGTGCTTTCACAGTGTTGCTTAGATTCGCCATATGTGCTCTTAAGGATCTCCTTCAAGCGATTAAGCTTTCAAGAAGGACCTTGCTCTGATACCAATTGAAGAGCACAAAGATTTACTGAGAGGGGGGGGGTGAATCAGTAAATCAATCACAAAATTTTATTTCTTAATCTTTTCAAACTTTTTACAATCAATTTTTGATATGAACCAATTTCCCCAAATTGATACAACTTTATTGAAATACTATTTTTAAAGTAGGCACCAACCTACAGATTTACACCAAGATGATTTAGTAGAATGTAGCCTACAAGGAACACCTAGACCTTTACAAATTTAGTAGACACCTGCCTACAAGGAGCACCAACCCCTAATGCAAGGCACCAATCCTTGACTTGATGGAAGTGAGACTGCCTTCAATCTGATCTGCACAAACCCAACTCTCCAATCTGCTCTATGTGATAAATAATATCACCTTCAGCCCACACAAGGAAATGGAAATCTGACTGAACTGCTCTCACACACACTCCATCTTGCAATTCTGAATTGAACCTTATTTTTATATCAATCTTCAATCATTAAGGGTTGCAACTTTTAAAAGCAACATGTCCCTTGATTTAATCGCACCACTTAGTTTCAAAAGATCTGACTTTTAATATTAATTGATTGCCTTTCTTTCTCTTTTGAAAGACCTTTTATCTGAATATGGATCGCACCACTTTAATGTATTAATTAATTTTTATTGATCTGAAATCATATCTTCCATAATTAATTTTTGCTTTTGAAAAATCTGAAGTGTCATTGTTTTAAGAAGAATCGCATCACTTCAAGAACAAGACGTGTCATTTCTTTTAGTCGCACCCTTCACAAATTATTAGTAATCAGCATTTTGAAAAGTCATCGCTGTTCCCTTAATTTTTGTCTCTATTCATTTTTGTTTTATTCTAATTTTGTCTTATTCATGACTCCTTATCAATCGATGCCTCTTTAAACTTATGTGCTTTTTCTTTTGTCTTATGCTATATTCGTTGCCTTTTAATTTTTGTCTTTTTCTTATTTCGTCTTCTTCTGATTTGTCTTGTTGCTGCATAGTGATCGATGCTGATTGCCTTAAAGGTATTTAATTTTTGTTTAGAGCAAAAAATATTTGTTATTTAATTCTTTACTTTCCAGATCTGTTCATTAAGCTTTCAGAATGTCTGATCGATGTATCTTTGTTAAACCCAAAACTGATCTTTCAAGGATTCTATGCAACATATAAGTTTCGATGTATATGATAGAGATCCTCTTGAATCTTCTCACTCTCTAGATATTCTTTCTGATCACCAATCTGCTATGGTCTGTGCACTAAATATCTGCCTTCTCTCATTGCTGATCTTTCTTAATTTGATCATTGTACTATCCTTGATGTCCTTAGACATAGATCCCATTTGAGATCAATGATAATGATGAAAAAACTCAATCTACCTTTGACATCAATGACGCAATTCTAACAATCTCTTATATGCCTTTGACATCAATGACAATATTTCCAACAGCCTTGAATGGCCAAGGTGTCTAATTGTGACATTGCCTGCGTCTTCCAAAGCATGCAGA
This sequence comes from Sequoiadendron giganteum, assembly GCA_007115665.2. Lineage (NCBI taxonomy): Eukaryota > Viridiplantae > Streptophyta > Pinopsida > Cupressales > Cupressaceae > Sequoiadendron > Sequoiadendron giganteum. Next base: position 7,022 of record VCHN02001326.1, on the reverse strand, counting down.
TTGAATACTAGCTTGATGTGGTGCAAGTTAGTTTCAGCTGTTCCGATGAAGTCATGATACAGTACTTATGTGGTCTTGAACTCAGTGGGAATGTACTCCATACCGCAAAACTTGAAGATTGATTGTAATCTTGCCTATATTCAAACAAGTTTTGCACACTTTCTATTTTTAGCTTGCTGATTTTTCTTCTTCAAACGGATGAATTTTTTCAATTTTTTTATAAGATATGGGTTTTGTTCAGAATCTCGTTACAAGAAAACCCAGATCATCTGTTTTTGAAAATTTTGAGTGTAGACTGAAAAAGTAGCAAACCCTAATTTCCTTAGAAAAAGCATCAAGCCCTAGAACCTGAATTTTTTTTGAAAACGCTGTGATCTGGGTTTTGCTCAAAAGTATGTTCTAGAAGGACCCAGATGATTGAAACTTGAAAATTTTGATGTTTTCTGAGACATGCGAAGAAAAAACAAGTTTTTATGAAATCTGGAATTTCTTCAAAATTGTTTAGAACCAGAAGCTGATATGACCTAGATTGCTGAAAATGGAAAATTTTGACCTCCTCCTTCAGAAAGTTGATGTTTTGGAAGAAAAAGCATAAGAAAAGAATCCTCTCTGAATGCTGATTTGGAAAATATCATGAACTGTGAAAAAGCATTGAGCTTTGGCTCTTGAATCTTGTATCGAAGAAATATTTATGTTTGCTCTTCTTCTCCTTGGACGCCACCTGCAAGAAAATGTGAAAAATGAAAGTCAAGGACACCTTAAATAAGTTTGAGGATGAGAAAATCTACTTTCTTTGCTTTCACTTCTCAAACCCTAGCCTGAGCTTGTGCATTGACCTTGGACGTTTTTCCTCTTCTTGAAATTTCAAAATTTCAAAATTTTTGACTAAGGCATGGCTTCATGGGTGCCCTTCTTGGCTGGAGGTGCCTACCTCAAAATTAGCCAATTTTTTAGAATTTCAACTTTTCTCTTGATTTTCAACCCTAGTTTGATCTTAATTCTCGACTTCCAGACTGATACCATGAGCTGGCTGATGATTTCTTTGCGGAGCCTGAGCGAATCTGATGAAGTTTGTTTGGAGACAACTTTGGCTAAAACTTCATCTAACCCTTCGAAATGTTTGGCGCCTATCTCCTCCAAGGGCGCCCATCTTTACCAGACTTAGCCATTTTTATGGTTTTCAAGTTCTTGCTTGTTTTTTGATCTTCTGATGAATTCTCGATTCCGAGAGTTATACTGATCAGATCAACTGGCTGCCAAGTTCGCTAGATGGCTGAGAAGATTCTGAGGGGGGTCACTTGGGAGTGATGTCTCTTGAAAGCTGCATCTTGGGGGTCAAAAGCTTGGGCGCTCCTGGCTAGCTAGGGTGCCCAACTCCTCAAAAGTTAGAATTTTCTTTGAAATTTTTACCTTTGGTTTTGACTTCTATCATTTTGCTCATGTTTTTTTTGCCCCTCCGTTCAGCCTTTGATATTTGATGACTGTCGGCTCTGACAAACGTGTTGATGGTTGCATTGGAAAGCTTGATCAAGCTGGAAGAAGTCATGTTGGAGGCTGCATCTGCAAATTCATCCATTTAGGCCCTCAAAAGCTTGGGCGCCCATCTCCTTTTGGGGTGCCCACCATTACTGGACTTAACCATTTTTCATCTATTTTCACCTTGAAGTTTGAAAACCTCTTATCACGGCCCTTGTTCGATCTGAGTTTTCCGGTGGTTGAATGCTTTGATGATCTAACGAAGACATCCGCTGCGAAGCTGAGATGAAATTGAAGAGATTGAACATATCTGCAAACCCTAATTGCTGGATTAGGTCCTCCAAAAGACTGGGCGCCCCTGACCACTTGGGGCGCCCAGAGTTCCCAGACTTAGAATATTTTTCATTATTTTCTTGGTTTGCATTTTGTCTTTTGGCTGAAACTCCTCCATTCAATCGTCGATTCTGGATGATTGAGTGATTTGATGACTGCGCTACTGGGCTCACTGCGAAGTTGAGAAGAATCTAATCAACATTGCTTGGGAGCACAAACCCTAATTTCATCATCTGACCCTTTGAAAAGTTGGGCGCCTATCTTCCTCTGGGGTGCCCATGGTTGGCAGAGTTAGAATATTTTATGAAATTTTCAACTTCTCCCTTCATTTGATTTGCTTGCATTTGTTGTGACTATTGGAGATGAAATTTTTCTAAGGCATGAGTGTTTTAGCGCCTAGAGTCTCCAGTGCTAGCTAAAATTTCACATTTTTTAACTTTGACAGCTTCCTTTCTCCGTTCTTCGTTCTTCGTGCACTTTCATCCTTAGCAGCTTCTGTTCAGTGCTTGAATGTTTGACTCTGGTACCTGGTAGTTGATTGACCTCCATTGATGACCTTGGATCTCCTAAAAAGCTTATGAAAAAGTAGAATAGACCCACTAGGGCAAAACTGATCTTTTCGTGATTTTGATTACCCCAGCGTGATGAGAAAGTATTTTGAGCCAATCAAAATCAGTTTCAACCCTAGAAGCCAATCTTTCTATTTTTAGAAATTTTTTCCAATATCCATTTCAAAAGAAACCTAGAAAAACCCAAAAAAAGTTTCCATTTTTAGAAATTTGCTAAAATAAGAAATTTTCCTAAAATTTAGGGTCGAAAAATTGAAATATGAGTTTTGTTTGTTTGGTCGCTCTGAGCCGACCTAGATTGTCAAATTTTGAAAATTTTGAGTTTTTGACCCTCATGCAAGACACGCAAACCCCAATTTTGACCTTTTTGACAGATTTTAACAAGGCTTTGACTCATTTCTTCAAAATGCCTAAGTGTAGCAATTTAATTTAGTGGCCAACAAGAATTAAAAGAATAATTGAGGACATGTAGCCTATTCTTTAGTTCCTGTAGGTTGAGAGATAAAATAAGGGAATTAATTTAATAATAATATTCAAGTTGGGTCCAGTCACTTTAATTTCCAAATAGCAACTTAAATATTGTTATTAATTTAATAAAATGGCTATCTAAATGAGACATTATAAGACCTATGTAATGTTTTATTTAAAAAGTGTTTTTAAACACTTGGAGGGAAAAGTAAATTCAAATTGAGGGCCCAAAAAACAACTATAAAAGAAAGTCATTTGCTGAAAGAAAATCATCCATTGCCATTTGTTTATTCCATTTTCAATGTTGAAGCATTCAAGGATGAAAATCCTTGGTGTAAGAGATTTGGAGGATGACAACCCTCTTAGTTTCTGTTGTTGGAGAGGACAAAAATCCTCTTGTTTAGGAAAGTTGATTCCACCAGGGGACTACACTTGTGCTTATTTGTTGAAGATTAATCAAATATTTTTGGTTGTCAATGAGTGGATTGATGTAATGGCTCCTTTTTAGTCCTAAGCGTATCAGTGATCGTTAGCCTATTTTCGAAGTCCCATAGGCTAAATGAAGGAGTTTAGGGGATTCCAAGATCCTTGGAGGATTCTTGCCAACACTTTCAGGGAGTATATGTAGTTGGTTGCTAGAGTGTTTTCCGAATTTTCTGAAATCCTTGGTGGGTAGCATTGTTATTTTTAGCAATGTCTATTTTTGTCACTTACTATTTTTAGTAAGTTTTAGGGCATCTCTCAGTTTGGGTCAGTTTTGAGTTTGGACACACTATTTTTTAGCAACTTGCTATTTTTAGTAAGTGCTATTTTGGGTAACTGGTCTTGGCAGCAGTGTAATGCAAGGTTTCTAGTTTGGGCACTACTTGGCAGTTGCAATTTGGTGAGTTCTAATGTTTTGGAATATTATTCATTAAGTCTTCAAAAGGTGATTTTTATGACATGTTATAAAGTTAAAAAGGTTCAATTTGACCCCACCCCTTGTGCCCAACGCCTAGACTTGGTAACTTAAAGCTATTTAAAAAAAAGAAAAGCAAAAAGTGTTTTTCCGGGAATAAAACAAAAAATACTTTTTTGAAAAGCAACAAAAATAAAAAAAGAACTTTTTCAAAAAGCAAGGAAAAAGCAAAAAATGCTTTTTCGAAAAACTAGGAAAAAAGCAATGAAAAAGAAAAAAACTCTTCTTTGAAAAAGTAGGGAAAAGCTATAAAAGGAGGCATGAGGCAGCTCATTGGATTATGCTGAATATGATAATGCTATGCTGCTGGATTGGAACTTGAGAGTTCTTTTCTAAATCTTCAGAGGACTTGAGAGTTCTTTTCTAAATCTTCAGAGGACGAAAACCCTTTTTAGGTTTGCTGGTTTTGGATTTGGAAGATAGTCCCTAGCTGGTTGGGTGTGATTGCATTCAGTAATTACCATGGAGCTTATAAGTAGAGTAATCAGATTCTGGTTTGATCGTTTTAATGTTTTCTAGATGCATGATTGTTGTGTTTATCCTATTTTGGAGAGTTTTGGAGTGATTGGAGGAGATGTTTTTAGAGTTGTTTCTTGCTGTTCATGCCTATTTCCTACACCTAGGCCGTACCATGTTTGTGAGCAGCTGAAAGAAATATTGCAGATCTGATTTTGGGTGTTGGACCAATCTTTTTCTCCACCTTGGGCGACCCTATGCTCCAATTTGTAGGATTTTTGAGTGAGTCTCAGATTTTCTAGAGGGGATTGCCCCTCTTGCTGCTGTTTGGGAGTTGTTTGGTGGTGATTTTTTAGTGAGTCTCAGATTTTTCAGGTATTTAGTTGATGTTTTCATTGGGGTTCTCATTTCCAGTGGGTTGATTGTATTTGGGAAGTTGTTATCTTATTTTCTAATTCATTGCAACTGGTTGTAACTATTGATATCTTTGTATTGAGCTCATTGTAACGCTGACTTGGTAGTGCCATTCAATGAATTGCTCTTCTTTGGTTTTCATTGCTAACCCCATTGAATAAGTGGCATTCCCATTGAATAAGCAAATGATCTCTTTCAATTTCATTGTAATTCCCATTGAATAAGGGGATGAACTTTCCTTACTCTCATGTTGTGCCTGATGAATAAGCAGATATTTACTTTCATCCCACTTTAGAAGTGGTTTCGGATGTGTTGGGTGAAAATTTTGTATACTTGGGAAAGCATACAAAATTGTGGTTTCAGCCACAGTACGTGATATAAAACTCTTCTAATTAAGGGAAGGCTCCCCCTTTCCTATTGACTAATTTAAACTAATATGGGTAGGACAACAATCTTTCCTCTTTTTTCAGGAAGGATTATATTCTTTTCTCTTCACAGAAAAGTAACAACAAATTTTAAGAAAAATTATCACAACAGCCTTGAAATGAAATTGAGAGAGAGGAAATGAAATTTTTTGAAAGCACAAAGACTTTCGTCACCTCCTTTGGGACGAGAAAACAACCACCAAGCACAAAGTCTTGAAGATCTGAAATCCTATCTACCCTTTTAGAATGATTACCTAAGAACAATATACAACATAAGACATCACAAAGTCTGCAAGTATGATGTACCTATTAATTACTTTAAATGGGAATTACTACGAGCACAAAGACTTGCAATTTTTCTCAATTTCTAAATACAAATTACGAATTCAACCTTCAACATTTACAACACAAAGTCTGCAGATATTTCAAGTGAAAACTCTCTTTAGCAATCTTCCACAATCTCCAAATAATCACAAAGAAATGTTCCAAAATGACATAAGAACACAATGGATGCAAAGTAGGACTTCAACACAAAGTCTGAAATTCCAACTCTTTGATATTACTTGAAAAATAACAACTTATAAATATAAAGCTCAAAGTCTTTATGAGTACAATAGACCCCATCAAGTATTTATAGGAGAGAAGCCTTGAGAAAAAGGTGGGAGGATCCCAACTAACTTGAGAAATTCTCTCAACCACTAACTAACTGCAGTTGACTTATTCAACATTACACGTCCTATTGTAATTTGACTTGTAATGCAATTACATTTTACAAAAATGCAAGTGAAAGGAACACTTGCAATTACAAAATTTGCTTTTACATGTAACTTGTCGAAAATAAAATACATAAAATAAAGATAAAGTATCATGAGACACTTTTTATTCCATTTCATTCCTAGCTTTGAAAGATTGAAATTTGCTGATAATTCCTTGCAACTCATCAGGATCAGGGCCCAACATGTTCTTGGCAACCGCAACAGTCTTAAGGATCACATCATAATACCTTACTGTTGCTTCTCTGTGTTCTTCAAGAACAGTTTGCATTTTATCAAGGATCATTCGAAAATTAACAAATTTATTGTAAAATGCTCACTCAATTTTTTCCTTGATTTCAATACAATTACAATGCAACACGCACCCATTAAGGTTAGCTCCAAAACCAAAACGATGCGGAATAGTAATTCTAACCAAGAATGCGTCCCAAGACCCGATGAGGGAGGGGCGGGCATATGGTCAGAGGATCCCTAGGATCTAAATAACTCAATAACTTTAACTGATTACAACTGAAAGAAACTCAATGCCAAGAATGCACACTCAATCCCAAGGAAGGAGAGGTGTTGTCATATGGCGGAGAAAACTAAGTAATTATTGAAATGAAGTTACAATTGAATGGAGCTAGGTGGTGAACCAGCCATGAAAGGATTTTGCACTGCCACTAATTCAGTGGGGGGAAGAAATTACAAAACTAACTAATTCATCCGCTAAGGCAGGCATCCACTCAACAATGGGAATTCTCCACTTAACAGTGGGTGAGAAAGAGAGATACAATTGTTTATTCCTCCACACTGGCGGTAAACCAGCCAGGGGTTAAAGTGTTTGCATTAAAATTCACAAGTAAATGCAGCAATAATAATGACTGGATTAGTACTACTAATTCACAGCCTTACAAAGAAATAAATCTGCAATTTACAAGTGTTACAATGATAAAATCAATGCAAATATGTGAAGGCTGATTCTTCCAACTTCTGAACTTCTCAAACACTGAATTACAAATCAAAATCTGAACTTATTGAAATCTGATAACAATAATCAGGAAACTGAAAATGTCTAACCAACAAACTGTAAACCACTAAAATGCTCACAAATCCCTCTAAACTCCTCCAAAATACTTGAAATGAGATGCAAATGCTCTTAAGGAGGATG
>VCHN02004175.1:0-12433 GCA_007115665.2 Sequoiadendron giganteum | reverse complement strand
TTTGTAACATTGCAACTGACGTTGGTTCATCACCAACTAAAATTTTGGCATAGTGGGAGCAAATGGCATTCACTTACCATCCATGGCATGTTCGATGCAATCCGCTAGTCACACCCTCCAATTCAGAACCTGTGTCTCCTTCACATGATGCAAAACCCCCACATCAATGCTACCAATTTGAATGGCAAGTCTTGTCAAGTGTTCACCCAGGCTATCCACTCCAATTAGATGCACTTGACATGCTAGGCAACCTTGAATTAGACCTTAACCATGACTGGAATACTCATTCCATAAATCCAATAGAAATCTCTATAGCATCCAACTTCATAGACTCCAACCGCACTAGATTTCAAGTCCCCATTCAGCCCTATGTAAATACCCAACATGACCTTTCATTCGAACAAAAAAAAGCCCTAGATTTAGTGTTGTCACACCTATACTCCACTACTTACCAACCACCACTCAAAATAATAGTTCAAGGAACTGCAGGAACTGGAAAGTCACACCTAATAAAAGAAATCAGGTCTGCACTAAATTGTTCTGCTCCACATGGGAAAACATCGTTACTACTTCTCGCACCAACAGGTGTTGCAACATTCAACATTGGAGCATCGACAATTCATTCTGCCCTGCGAATTCCCATCAAAGAAATGGCTCCCTTGCAGGGGCAAACACTAGCAAGCTTCCAAGAGAGAATGCACTTTGTTCGCTACATTTTAATAGATGAAATAAGCTTCATTGGTCCAAAGCTCCTTGAACACATCGACTCTCGCTTATGAGAAGCTTTCCCAGCAAACAACCACTGCCCTTTTGGAGGCCGCTCAATCTTGCTCTTTGGAGACCTCGGCCAACTACCACCGGTCAAAGACATTCCTATGTACTCTTCTACTTCCTATGGGGGAACACTATGGTGGAGCTTCCAAACTATTTTTACACTTAACAAAATATTCCGCCAAGCCGAACAAGATCTCACTCAACTTAAATTTCATGATCTATTGTGTAATTTAAGAAAGGCTAAACCTACTATTGCAGATTGGCAATTGCTCATGTCAAGGTCAACCTCAATGCTAACATCTATAGAACAAACTGGTTTCTTATCATCCGTACATCTTTATGCAACCAATGAAAAGGTTTCACTCCATAATAAGCATATGTTGTTGTCTCTAGCACAACCCATTGCCATTGCCACTGCAGAACAAATAGGGAGCTCTTTGAACTCAAATCCAGATGATGACCAACTCCAAACTAAGATTCTACTTTGTGTCGACCAAAAGGTTATGCTATCTTCAAATCTGTGGACTGATACAGGCCTTGTTAACGGAGCACTTGGCATAGTGAAACAAATAGTCTATAGGGACAATGAAAAACCACCCCAACTCCCCTTGTTTGTTGTTGTTCGATTCAAGAATTATATTGGGCCTGCTTGGGATACAAACAATCCCAAAGATGTCCCTATCACCCCAATTAGTCGTGGTGGTCGACGCCAAATCCCACTTAAAATGGCTTGGGCCTTAACCATCCACAAATCACAGGGGCTTACACTTCATATGGCCACCATTGACATCGGCAACATTGACCATCAAGGCTTGACATTCACAACAATTTCTAGAGTGACACAACTTTTCGGCCTTCGTATCCACCCTGCATTCACTTTTGAAAGATACACACGCATGCAACAAAGCCCATATGTTGCACGTAGGATCACCGAGGAAGATCGCCTATCAAAACTATCAACCTCAACCACTTCAGATGCTCAAATTCTGTTCAATTAACCAATATGTATAGGTATGTTCACTTTTAACTTTGTCTTTTCTCTTTACATGTCTAAATTAATAACTCCAGATCAACCTATTCAACATAGACATTATAAACACAAGCATATTTCTATTTTGCAGAGAGTTCTTCTTGGACAACAGCTCAAGTGACATACATGCTATCTTTTTGGATCCTCTACACTATCATAATCACCCAGTTCAAATGCTCAAATTCATTTCACTTAAAAAATCCTTACAGGTATGTTTTCATAATACTTGGTCCTTTCTCTTCCAAAGCAGACATTCCTTATTGCTTACAAATCTCTTCATTTTCTAGCTTACAAATCTCCCTTGCCAATTATAAATGGCTATTTTCATATATGATATTATTGTAATACCCAGTGTTAGATACGGGTTTATATCCCTCACGTAGAGATAGTTTGAACTCAGATGAATGAGATTAATAGCTCTGTTTTTGCTCCTAACCTAAGCTCAAAGTTCTCAAGGTTTTTAACTTTGCACAGTCATGTACTAAGTTACTAAGATAGGCAAGAAACTTAAAGTCCATCTCTGGCTCTTAATTAGCAAAGGGCAGGGGTTCTCCAATATCAAGAAATTGTAGATATATACAAAGTTAAGAGTATGGGAGATATGTACTGTCGTGATGCAGATTTTTCTACAATAATAATCATGGTTCCATACAGCTGTTTTGCTTTGCTTTTCTTTTTAAAAGAATTAGTCAAAAAAATTAAGAGACAGATATGTACTATCATGATACAGATATTTCTAAAATAATAAGCATGGTTCCATGCAACTATTTTGCTTTACTTATCTTTTTAAAAGTGTTACTCAAAAAATTTAAGAGATGTTTTCCTTCTCAAAGATATGGAGTGAAGTTTTACAAGTTTCAAAAAAATCATTACAAATAAAATTCAGAAATAGGAGCTCTAACTTTCTAATTTTAAGTAAAAATTTGTGAAATGAATTAGCATTAGTGTTATAACATCCATGTCAAAACAATTGACATGTATCCAAAATGTGAAAGCATAGGCAATGAACTGTTTGAAAAAATACCTCAAAGATATGCACTCTCCTAGAATGCCATGATTGTATGATATGCAAGCATCTTGTGTCAATTTGGAAATATTTGAACTTAGATAGCATGAGCTATACATGTTTTTGATTGGGTAAAATTGTCTTCCAACAAAGAATTCCCATTTCTAGGTTATCTCTCTTGTCACTTGGCCTGGTCTGTTGGGATATGCTGCTCCCACAGTATGGATGCATTTCTTTTTAACTCATTTTCTGCACTTTAGTATATCTCTTGGGCTACGAACTTGGGCCTTACCTTTGAATGTCGCTTGAGGTAATCTTGTTTGACCTCTTGGTGACTGTAGAAAAATGTAATAAAGCTTTGCCTATAGTCATAGACACCTGGCAAACATAGCCAACGTGGCTATGGATTGAAAATTTAAATATATAGAGTGAGCAACAATTCACTTGAATGATCAAGACCAACCATGATTAATCAAAAAATTTGGATGTGGTACAGGCACCTAGGCATGCTTGATTTTTTATACGAATTTGAAATTGGAATGCATCTTTGGCTTGATTGGGTCACAAACCAGCAGGAAAGTAGACACATATTATTGGCTATTTTCATATGTGATATTATTGTAATACATAGTGTTGTAATGATATAAAATATAAAATCTTGCAAGATAGATCTAGGTTAGAATATGCATGCAATATAATAATTAATCATTCAATAGATTGCAAAGGAGAAAATGAAAGAAAATGGAATGAGACTAGAAAAGTCTCACCCATTTCTCTCCTCCATGACTACTTCCATTGTACCTCCTCAAGCTTGCTGTTAAAATAAATGGATGCCTTCAGATTTGAGAGCAAATTCTATATGCCTAGCCTTAGCAAAAGCCTTTGAAGGATTTAAATAAAATAAACTATGCAAACTAGAAAGTTAATTCTACTTATGCAAGCTATTAATAATATGCCTAATGTGTGATAATGCCTATAAAAATAAATTATTCAAGAGATAAGATTGATCGATCCCAAAAATGATATCAAGATTGTCATTTTATAGAAAATGCAATCTTGAACGGACGGACAAGATGAGAGATTGAAGAATGCCCTAGAATCAAAGGTCAAGATTCAATAAGGCAACTCTTAATTAGGGTTAGGGCAAAATACCCATATGTGTGAATAAGATTTAATTAAATGAATTAAATCAAGACTGAATGTGACAGTTGAGATGAAATTAGTAAAAATCAGAAGACAAGAGGATAAGATTTTAGAAAATCAGTAATTTTAGAAATTACTTGATTTGTAGAAGAATATTTCCCTTTTGAATTAAATTAATTCAAAATAAAGATTTTGTGAGGTAATTAGTAATTGATTTTTGAAATTAATTACTAAATGAAGAATCAATTAATATGTGAGCTCATTTTTAAATAAATTGTTTTATTTAAAAATAGGGAAATGTCACAAAATGCAATTAAATAATTAATAATAATTATTTAATTTAGAAGAGATAATTACTTAATTAAATAAATAAATGAATTTATTTAATTAAGAGAGGATTTAGGAATTAGTGACATATTAAATCAATATATTAAAATATATTAATTTAATAATCAGGAGGACATTAATGATAAGGATTGATTAAATAAATTGATGACTTTATTTAATTATTAGAAGACTTTGACAATTAGTGACATATTAAAATAAATAAATAAGATTTATTTATTTAATAATCATGAAGAATGAGAGATTATGAATTATTTAATTAATAGTTGAATATGGGTTTGGGACATAATTCAAATGTTACAATTATGCTAGGATGGAAAGTGGTAAAATAGTGTTCGCAGGCCTAGGTCATTTTTAGGTATCTACAGTTTGTATTTATTTATTTTCATAACCTTTTGCAACATGTTTTATCATAATGGCGCCTTACCTCTTGAACAAAGAATATTCCTAAATGTCCCTCATTGCTTAATAAGGATTGCGAAAAATTGTGTAAATTATGAGATTTATAAATGGGAAATGAGCATATTAGTGAGATTGTTGAAATCAAGAATGTAGACAATAGTCAAGACTTTATTGTAGATTTGATAGTTTATACTTAAGTAAACACTCCTTTTAGGTTTGTGATGATGAGGGTAGTAATTTTGTGAGGGTGTTTCTTTCTACAATGTGTAACCATTGTCTTATTTTACCATTCTTTTGTACAAGTTGAATGTATATTTCTTGAAGATTAGGATAACTTAAATGGATTTCACAGCATTAGAAATGCTAACAAAGGATTTTCTCAAACAAATCTACCATTATATTTTGAGAGAACTTGATTACTGGTATGAAAAAAACTCTTCATAGAGCTATTGCTTCCAAGAAAAAGGCAAGGGATTGACGGGACAAAAGGGAAAGCTTATTTATTATTGAATGTATAGCAGCAGTTGCTGAAGCTGTAAATGCAATGGTTACCACAGCTATTTTCACAGACTAAACAATAGAAATCAGATCATCTTCATATGTTAATAAATTCTTATTTACAAAGCTTATGCATTATATGCTAAATATTTCCTTGCAATTTTGTACTCTGCAAAAATACCTTGTACTAATTTTATAAATTGAATTGTAATTCCAAGTAAACCCTCAATTTTGTAGAGTTGAGTTGGTGGTTACAAGCTTTCAAAAGTGAATTTAGTACCTTTGTCTATTGAATAGTTATAGACAGCTTTCCCCATCAACATCATCTAATTCTTTAGTCAGTGAAATTGTCTAGTCATTACCTTGTCGATTTATAATTTGTTCAGAAGCATTTGTGTGTTTCTAGATATTTATTTCATTTGAACATCATAATTGTCTTTAGTAATCAAATTTAAAAATTATAAATAAAAATTTATTTTTATCAAAATTTATTTAATATTAACTTATATTAAAGATATCAAAATTTTTATATTTAAATTAATTTAATAAAAAAATTTAAATATTTTTTATACTAAATATTAATATATATTTTACATTAAATAATTTTTAAAATTTTATTAATATTTTAAATACTTTTATAATTTTAAAATTACAATTAAATATTGAAAGTTTTAAAAAATAAAATAAAATAAATGTCGCACTCCTCCCATATTCCCATACATTACTACTAAAAACTTTCCACGGTGAATATGGAATAACCTGCAATTAATAAACACAGACAGTTTGGACGGGACATGAGAAACGAGGGAGTGAATGGCATCCATGCCCATGCATCCATACTGGGTGCATTTTTGGGGCTGGATAGCCGCTGCCCAACCGTTGAGGCAAAGGAGGAAAAGGGCGTGTTGTGAGAAAAGAAAGAAGAAATTTCGAAGAAGAGAGAAATTCTAGGGCAGCCATAGGTGCGCCGTAAACGATGGCAACAAGAAAGGAAATATAAAGATTATAAAAAGGGAGCGTAGAATAAGAGAGTAAATAGAAGGACGAAAAAAGCAAAGAGCAGAAAGAATATTTTTGGGATCCTGCGTTGAGCAGAGAGAAGAGAGGAGATAGGGCCTGAGTGCAGGTTAAAAAAGATATATTCCAATGGTTGCCATGGCTTTAGAAGGTGTGTCACACCAAGCAAGTTCTGTAAATCTGATTTCTGAGATAGGAGTACCAAATTTTAGAAAGCGATATGCCTTGCGTCTTGTTGGGGCTTTGAATGCCCTCAACAAGCCAACTGCGAGCAACATAAAGCTCGTAGCGAATGTTTCATTTGCCCTAACTGTAAACCAGGCAGCGTGGAGAAGCCCTAGGCTCAATGAAATCTGCAGCAGAGAGAACAATAGGCATGTACTCAGAAAAATCCTGAGGCCTAAAAAGCTTGAGGCGGTAATTGCTTAGAGGGCCAGGTGCTATTCTCGTCTGATAATGCAGCCCAAGCTAAAACGAATCCACCTGTACCCACAGATGAATTGGCTGCTTGCAACACAATTACAAGTCCTATGTTGGAGATTATAATCCCAACTACCCCAGAGCATTTAAAGTAGAAGCTTCCCACCGACTGCATTTAGTCCATCATCGAGAAGTTTTCTGCACCGACCTTCATTGAATGTGGTTTGTGGATATTTTTCTGTCTTATCTTCACAACCACCGTGTAGACCATGACATCAATGCTTCTCCCCTCAATATGATTATAAATTGAATGGGTTTGTAGTGGCTAAGTACTCTCATATGAGTCCAGCTCTGAAGAGCTGTAAGTGTAAGCTCTAAGTTGTAAGGGCAGAGCTGTAAAGGTATGAGCTGAAGCTCATGACTCTCTGTAATCTATTTGATAATGTTTCATGTCTGCTTTATATATGTCTCTATTTTCTCCTCTGTCAAATTCTTTCAATTGGTATCAGAGCCAATGGTATGAGCCTGGAGAGAGTTCGAAAGAATCTCATTGATGTTTGAAAGCATCGAGTAAGCTGAGTGCTGGTCTGAAATTGCTGTAGCAATTGGAGGAAGCTGCAAAAGTTTGAATGATCGCTGTGCTGGAGTTGCTACCCAGCATAATTGCTGAAGTTGGAGTCTTTAGAAAATGCTTTCAGTCAAGGTTGCAGCCTGAAAGATCCTGAGGAGATCATTGTTGGGGTCTTGTCATAAGTCGCTATTGGAGGAAAAGATCTGACATTGTTAAAAGATTTGCAGTCAAAGAAGAGATCGTAGCCATTGGAGTTGCAGCTATTAATAACGCCTCAAGGGAGGTTGAAGTTTTTTTTCTGATCGCAATTGCTTTGCTTTTGAGAAGTCGCCCCTAATGACTGGAGCAGTAAATGAAGGAGTGAAGGAGATCTGAAGAAGAAGCCCAGAGAGGAGGCCTGTCAGTATATGAAGATGTTGCTGCAGTTCATAATTTTGAAGGTGTTGCTATGTAAGGAAGGCACTGCCTAGAAAAATAGCAGTCATCATTCATGTTAAAGCCGCAAATGAAGATCGCCACAGATTTGAAGGTTTCATAATCACAGATCACTGAAAATTCAGCTGCAGTTGAGGTGAAGTGAAATTAAAGAGTAGATTGAGGGTGTTTTCCGTCAAAACTACTGTAGCAGTTAAAAGCTGTGGAGAATGTATGTCGTGCCCACTACAAACACTGTAGCAGCTGCAAAACACGACATAGCTCTTCTTGTCTTCATGGCATGGAATGTGCCCTAGGACAATACTTCTATGAAGCAAGGAAATTGGTAGAAGAATAAGTATGTGGGGGTGAAGCCACAAGGGAGAAGTTCGAGCTGAAGCTCATCAATAGATCGTTGTGAAAACTTGAAACCCCAAGTAAAAGGGAGATCATTGTATTTTGTTGTTTTGCAAATACAAAGGTGTTGATTGTTTTGTTGTTGGATGATCGCTGGTGTTGAAGATGAAGCCGCAGCTATTGAAGATCAAGAATTAGCCATTGTTTATGAAATTGTCAAGAGGAGTCTCAGCCATCAAGGAATGAAAACAGAAGTGACATAGGTGCATCAAAGGTATGATTAATGGTTTGAATTTGCAGAATCAAAGGAGGTATAGGAGTTTTGTCAAGGTTAAAGCATCTGCCAGGCTGTCCGAAGGAGGAATAGGCACGGTCAAACGAGGAAGGAGCTTATGCATATTGTGAAGAGGATCGGCCAATACACAAGAAAGGAGATTGATTTGTAAAAGAAGTTTGATGTGTCTGTAGCATTGGAAAGAGGTGAATGTTTGTGAAGCAGGTCGTGAATTCAGGAAAGAGAAGCTGTCAAAGATGGTTGAACAGTCCCCAAACAAAGTATTTATTGTACCTGATTTGTTGTAAGGGGTGCATGATCGGTTGTACTCGACATCCCTGATGTTTTTGGTTTAAACATATTGATGAACCATGTATCTGGAAAGGATTCCTATATAACTAGCGAGTACAGACGCTGGTTACCCATGTATCTCAATAGATGGATCTTTTTTTATATGGACTCAATAATTAGTTTTGATGCTAGTACAGAAGGAGAAAAGCCCAGAGTAATGATGGTTTCCCCATGATGATGATTTGTGGAGTCACTTGTGTGCAAGGTTTGTGGTTAGCCGCAACCACTTGAGTGTGAAGTTTGTGGTGATCTTGAAACCACTTGTATGCAAGGTTTGTGGTTAGCAAAGCCTACTAGGATCCTCGAGCACCTGTAGTGTAGCTCAAAGGGAGGTGTTGAGGAAAGTGAGTGTATCACATCTGAACCTACAATGGACTAGTGATAGAAAGACCAGAGCTCATGGTTAGAGCATCCCAACAAGATTATGGGATTTCCTAAATTCGATCATTAGATCTAAAAGATTTTAGATGTCATAGCATCAGTGAAAGAGACTGAGAATGTAATGAGAATTTGTGGTAGTTATGATTAGGGGGGAGTGTTGGAGATTATAATCCCAACTAACCCAGAGCACTTAAAGCAGAAGCTTCCCACCAACTGCATTTAGTCCATCATCGAGAAGTTTCCTCCACCGACCTTCATTGAATGTGGTTTGTGGATATTTCTCTGTCTTATCTTCATAACCGTGTAAACCATGACATCAATGCTTCTCCCCTCAATATGATTATAAATTGAATGGGTTTGTAGTGGCTAAGTACTCTCATATGAGTCCAGCTCTGAAGAGCTGTAAGTGTAAGCTCTAAGCTGTAAGGGCAGCGCTGTAAAGGTATGAGCTGAAGCTCATGACTCTCTGTAATCTATTTGATAATGTTTCATGTCTGCTTTATATATGTCTCTATTTTCTCCTCTGTCAAATTCTTTCATTCTAGAAGGTCTTGTCAATTCCATCAGAAATAAGCAGTCCCCACTTTGAAATTTTGAATCTTAATACTCATACAAGAGGCTCTAAATTTTATTTTGTAAGAAAAGATTCTATTCCTGTAGTCTTGCAATGACAAGAAGTATTATGTTTACAACTAGCAATGGCACCTTCGTGTGCAATGGGTACGCCGAAGATTTGATGGAGATAAATATATATATTTTTTGATATTTAATTTGAAAGATAGAAATTATGAAATGTTAAGTGTCATTTTTTTTAAATAAGTGAAAGTTATGCATTTATGTGTTATTGTAAATTAATTTTTTTAGTAAATTATTATATGGAATTACAAGTTAGTTAATAAATTTAGCATAGTGTAATTTTGGAAAGTAAAAGACCAAACTTATAGTTGCAGAAAATTGTGAGGAAATATTCACTTTAGAATTCAATAAACACCACTATATTAGAAGTTTAACATATGAAGATGTTCAAATGTAAAATAGCTGTAAGATTTGATGGAGATCAAAATATTTTTGGCAACCATTGTCAGAAAATTATAAAAAAATAGCCTTAAGAACAATTCACTCTGTGAAAATAGGTATAGCAAACATTATATTTACATTAAACAATAAATAATATTTGGTTTGTCAGGCCAATCCCATTAAATAATATTTGGTTTGTCAGGCCAATCCCATTAAATAATAGGTCTTAAAAGTACAAGCACCAATATATTGGCCAAAATTTGAGAATGTATTAAGTTTAATATATGAAGATGTTTGATTTGTACTGTTTAGTAAATCAAAGAGAATTAACCAGAAATTTAAACTGCCAAATGAATATAACCCACAAAACCAATATATAAACAACCACAAATAAACCCACATAACCAATGCCTTCATTTACCAAAAAAGAAGAGAACTATAATATTGAAATAGAACACAACAAAATAGGTAGGAAATTTTTTGAGGGTGGTTTTTAAAGGATGCTCATTAAAATATGTAGGTGAGATGAAAATATGACAACATATAGTCATTATTTTGGAAAGAAGCCAAAGCATAAGAAAGAGTTTCGTAAAAGGGCCAATTTCATGTTATTCATATCGTTATGGAGTTTCGTAAAGTCTATTAAAGATATTTTTTGTTTAGATCGTTATGGAGTATTATGTAAATCAATAATAACAAATGAAGATACATAAACAAAATGTATCCCTGTTTTGTGTGCTTCCTCTCGCCACAAAAATGGGGATGATATGCATGTTGTCCTCCCATTCCACATAAAATTTGATCCCTGGCAAAGAGAAGAGACAGGCATTATGATTAATTTGAGAAAGAAATCAGATTATTAAATAGATAGGAACACTGTCTAGAATCCAGTGAGTAAAATTCCTAAATGACATTTTTGAAATAATAACATTTTTAACTAAGCAAAATATCATACAACTAGAAATTAAATGACATTAATATTTTGGCATTTTGTACGATGATATTTGTAACAAGTAAAGCCAGCATTCGTAATTGTAATGGAGTATAAAAGTGAAGTCAAGGAATTTATTTTTGAAAGAAGAAAACAAACACTGGTATTTCAAATACAATAACTGTAGACATGCAAAATTGACATCATACATCTCGCTCTAACATCGTGCATTGAATTCTCCTATTAATCAATTAAGACAATTTATTGATTAATTTCCTAAGGTTCATTAAATAAATTAAATTATTTAATCAAATCCTTATGTTCTTCTCATTTGATTTATCAAATGTCAAAATCCCTAAAACCCCTAAGTTAATTAATCTAAATTAATTAACTTCTAAGCATGATTAGCATTCTCTAGCTTTTGACTCAACTAGAGTCAAATCCAAACTCCTAACTAACCCACCCACTTGCACCAATAAATCATTTATTTGATTTATAATTCCTCTAATTACATTCAAAATGGCATCAAAATGGAATATTCTTCCATTTTGAATCTTCCCCCCAAAAGGGACTTGTCCCTTCCAACAAGGTTTTAAATGCTATTTGTACAAGTCAACATAGCATTTATTGCACCTTTCATCCCCCCAAAACATGTCAAGTCATTCAAATTCAAATTTGAAATTGGCACATTTGCCAAAACTTGCACATTCCTCACCCTCTCACACCTTGACAAGTGGCATCTTGTCATTGGCCCATGAATGATCCCACATTCATCAGTTTGGCCTCTCATCTCTCCAAGTTCAACTATAAGTTGAATGCTTCTCTCTTTCAAACAACAGCCACATATCCAAGCATCTACACTATAGGCAACTTGAGTTCAAGCATCTCATTGTCTATATCATTATCTTGGCAATCTAAGCTTATCAAGGATTGGGAAAGGGCTCTTTCACATACTCAAAGAGCACCAATCCAATATGGGATAATTTTATTTCATATCTTACATGTTTTGTTCATGTTTAGTTACATTTGAATTATGAAATAATATCTCATAAGGATGTGATTTCTGTTATTTTGTTTGTATCATGGTGCTAACACACTTGCAGATTTTCATGTCTTACAAATGGCGCTAGAAGGAGGGCTTGAACATTTAGACATCTCTTTTGGCATGTATTACCTACTTTGTTCATATACGCTGACCTCTATAGATATGTTTACTTTTGCTATATTATGAATGCTGGCTAATGGTCTATTTGGTTATTTAGTGATTGTATAATCGTAAGCCATTCACTTTTAATGGCACCTTGTTTTCATTGTCTTATTTTGAAATTTTTCTTGGAAGTGCCATAGCTGGCGAAATACTCGCTATACTGTCCAGTTATACCATGTAAGTTGCGGTGAATGACTTACCTTTATTAAGACTTGTTACATGGAAATGAAAACTTGGTTCGACATAGGTCTGCTTCCCAAAATCTGGTTGTATCTTCACATGCGTCATTCATTGT
>VCHN02003698.1:0-13542 GCA_007115665.2 Sequoiadendron giganteum | reverse complement strand
AAACTTAAAGTTAAAAGAAACTTTTTCATTTTAAGGGGTTAGCACTTTCTTTCATCTTTGCATATTAGTTTGATGCTTCAAACGATGCATTTTTTTATCCCACTTCTATCATATTGTATTCCCATCCCATTGCAATTGTTGGAGGAGTTGATACCAAAATTTCAAATCAGATACCACGTTCTTGAAGCAATTTTCTGTGTTTTTACAATTCTTTTGAAGTTCTTTTGTGTTGTATGGATCCATACAAGCTTGAAATGCTCTGAGATCATTGGTGTAGATAAATATATGTGTTCCATTTCATTTGCATTTGTTTTGAAGTTCTCAATCACTGTTTTATGGGATTAAACAATCAAATACAGGGACTGCCCTGTTGTGCCTGTGTAAGGGTTTGAGGGCTAAATAGAAATGGCATCCACCAATCCACCCACTGTCTTGGAACTGTAACTCGGTGGATTGGTGTGCATCATGGTGGATTTGATGGAGTTTCAAATCTTGTTCTTTAAATTCCATTTATGTTTTTCCCTTGTCTTGGCTTGTTACATTGTTTGGGAGGAACATAAGGTTGGGTTTTACCTTGGCTTTCATATAAATCCTAATGTTCCATGTAAAACCTTGGGTGAGATATATTCAGCCGTTACCTTTTTGGAGTGGGTATTAAAATGACTTATGTCTCATTGTTTTGAATTAAGGTCTTCATTTGAAGGTCCTTCATGCCAAGGTTCCTTTTATAAAGCATTTTGGACATGAAATATTTAAAATAAAAAATACCTTCATTTGAAATTCTTGACATGGCATCATTTTTGAATGAAGGTTCTTCATTCAAAGGTCATGACGACATCACCTTCAAATGAAGGTTCTTCATTAACTGGTATTTTGTAATTTTGAATGTGTGATAATAATTTAGGGTTGAAAATAAATCCATTTGAGCTTTTTATAAATGAAAGGACATTTGATGCAATCATATGCCTTGTCAAACTTTTAACTTAATAGTAAGGGCATCATGAGTAGTTTGTTGGGCCCATTCAACAATCTCCGATGCAAGGATTGAATAGTCTAGAATGTATCTACTATCAAGAAATCCAATTTGTTTACTTCTATGACTATATCTCAAGCAATAGGTTTAATTGTGATGGCAATGATATTGACAAGGATTTTGTAATCTAGGTGTTGAGAAGCATAATTGGCCACCATTCTAGGAAAGATTCTTCATTCTCACTTTTAGGTGTTAAAATTTAACAATACGTAGATTGATGAAAGAGCCCAAAGAGCCTTTCTCCATGTTATCCAAGTACACATAGTAGTGGTCTTCTCTTACACGGTTGGACATGATTTCAAGAACTTAGCTAGGAATTATTCATTTAACCTAAGGTTTTCTCATAATGCCATCATTGGAAAAGTATGATCAAATTCTTCTATTATGAAGAATTGGTCTATGTGCCTCTAGTAATCACTATAAAATGTGAAAGACTAAGCTATTTTATTTTTTCTATCTTATCTTATACCATTTTACGAGAATGGGGGGGCCAATGTACGAGAAGATCTTTGGAAACTAGGCATGAAAATTGCAGGTTAAAGAGAATGGGGGTGCCAAACTTACAGTACTCATTGTCCCTTGGTCGTCGATTTTCCCTGAGTGCCCTCAACCTGGTCCTCGGCATTGGTATTGACCTTGTTTTAGCTCCAAACTCTTCATCGGCACTGGTATTGACCTTGTTTTCACTCCTCCAAAGTCTTCCTCAGCATTGGTATTGACCTTTCACTTGTCCAATTTGACGAGCTACAACCTGCTTTAGTTAGGTTTTAGAGTATGTTAATTAAATTTTAAATAATTATGGCGCCATTTAGAGTAGTGAATATAAAGCAAGCAAAGCCTATTATGGTGCCATTTAGAGTAGTGAATATAAAGTAAGCCAAGCCTATTATAGTCATGAGGGAAATAATAAAACTCCTAGGATACTTTGTGAAATCATTTTCCTTGGTTAAAGGGAGGCCATAAAATATACCTTTGGATTTTTTCAATCTTCAAATATGAGGATTTGCAAGGTTCTTAGCAAGATGAGTAATGGAAATGTGTGCAACAAGAATTTTTGAACACACATGGAATCTCCTTGCCAAAGAAAGGGGCTTCATAATTTAATATGATAATTTTTCTCAGCTCTAGAAATGATATGTTTCCTTAAAGAGGAAGGAGAAACCTAAAAGGTAAAAGAGATGTTTAGGAATCTCAACACTTCCTTATGATCAACCCCCTTCTATCCATAGGAATTGAACAAATTGGGCTTGGCTAAGAATGATTTCCTATAACATTGAGTTTTATGCCACTATATATTTGACCTTAAAGCTTTCCAGAAAATATCTAGGCATTGAATATCCTAAATAATGTCATGTTTGTCCTCCAAGAGAGTGAGAAAGGAGTCATTAGAAAAATGACCATTGAATAGTTGGGCTATAGAGTTACTAAAAGTAGCACCTTTAATAAGTTAGTAAGGTGAATTTATTAATGTTAATCTTAATATTCCAACACCCTCCATTAAGTTTTACATTCCTCACAATAAAACATGTTGATTGAAACAAACAAATATATATAGTCTAAGCTAACATCATTTTATTTTTCTTCAATTTCTCCCTCAAGAACATCATTGGCTCGAGTTATACAAGTCCACACTATGTGATCCTTTTTCTTACAATAATAACATTCATTTTTTATTTTTTAATTATTATTACCTCATGAGTATAATACATTCTCATGTTGAGAATCAACTTTTAAATCTTTTCCATTGTTCTTTATTCTTCTCCTAATAGGGCCAAAATCACATCTTCTTGTGTTTGAGAAGTTATCGAATGACTACCTTCAAAAGGCTGATGTAATCTCCATCTCAACACCAAGGGCCCACCACATTATGCATCACCAAGGAAAGACACGTGGCACTCGCCCGTGATATCGCAATCAATAAACACCTTGCATCTTTGTATCATGTGAGGGCGGGCAACCATTGATCTCCACCATTGGCAATCGTGTTCATTCATAGTAGTCACCAGCATTGAACATAACCATCAAGCAACTTTTCATCAAGATTATAACATCACCGTCGATTTTGAGCACGTGCATCTCGGAGCCACTTTAGTAACCTGTCATATAATGTACTAAAACTCAACATAAATATTAAAGCACTTTGATTAATAGTAATGTTATAATATTAATATATTATATAACAATATTATATTACATTATATGAATTATAATGATATATTTGATATATTAAGATTATATATAATCTATAGATTAATAGTAATTATATTAGATTATTAATATTATTGGTATATTATTAATAATATTAATATTTTATTAGATTAATAATAATTATAATATTGTTAAATGATTAATTATATTACAAATGAACATTGCTTTCAAATTCTTAGCTTTGAATGAATGGTTGAAGCACCAATGTTGAATGTTGCAACTCTAGTAGGCATGAATAGAAGTAGAGGAGATTGTTTGGGAGAAGAATTTTTCTAGTGCTAGGTTATGTGTTAGGTTATATAGGGTTAGGTTATATAGTGTTTGAGCCTAGCCTCAAACACTACAATTAGGGTTAGGTTATGTGTTTTCTTTAGGGTTAGGTTTGGGATTAGGTTTATGGTTATGGTTAGAGTTTAGGGTAATCCAAATCATAACCTAACCCTTTCTCTCGAAACCTTAACCTTGACCCTAAACCTCACCTTTATCCTATCTTTATAACCCTAACCACAACCAAAACTCTAACCCCAAACCTAACCCTAATTACCTAACCCTAAATATTATTTATTTTATTAATTAGTTGCATTCACTCTAATAACCCTAAACCTATCCCTAAACTTAACCCTAGCCCTATCCCTGGCCCTAATCCTAACCCCAACTCTAAGCCAAATATAAAACAACCCTTAATCATAATTACAATAACCCTAAAACTTCATTCTAGATATAACCCTAATACTATAATCCCTAATTGTAATACTAAACCCTAACCCTAATTTCATATCTAATCCCAACCATAACCAAAACTCTAAATCTAACCCTAACCATAAAACATAAACCCTAATCTAACCCTAATCCTAACATTATTTTTCCTAACCCTAACCCTAACTCTAAACCTAATACTAACCCGAACACTAAATCCTAACCCTAATTAAATACCCAATCATAACCCTAAATTGTAACATGATCCTTTGAATTGGATACTACATCAAAAATTATGTGTTACAATCATTGCTTCCATTGTTGGCATTTTTACATTGGGATGCATATATATTTTTAAAATCAACAAAATCTTTTAATGTCTTGCCAAAATTAATATTATTAATTGTAATATCAAACTTATAAACATGTATCCAAAATAAGAACATAAATAAGAAATATATGGTAATAGTTTCTTCAAAAAACAAAGTGATGTGGACTACAAGAACTATAAGATATCCACAAAAGAGATCTACATTGAAAATATTGTAGGGAAATTCAAGAAAATACAATTGGTAGATTCAAAGCCAAATAAATGTGAAATTTTGTACTATAATGATTTTAGAATATACACACAATGGATTTGTTGAAAAGGTTTTAGAAACTTTCAAACAAATGCAATTGGTAGATGCAAAGAAAAATTCCACAACCTTCACCAAAATCCTTATTGGTTTCCTTAATATGGGAGATTTGGAACAAGGTATAGATATCCATCAAAGCATAATATGAAGATGAATTTTTTCAAATGTTGTGGTTGTAGATGCCCTTTTAAAATTTATACAGAATTTGGAAGGATAGAAAAAGCTTGTGAACTATTTGACAAAATGTCTCAAAGAATTGTAATCTCTCAATTTATTTTAGTGTCTATTTTGTTATACCCCATGTCCCAAATTGGGTATAACACAATAGACACTAAAAAAAATTGATAGATTGTTATGAGGGAAGTGATGAGACTTTTCTAATTAGAGTGTATTCCATGAGATTACAATTATTCAAGGCATTATGTCAAATAGTTCATGAGCTTTGTCTATCCTCCCACATTTTGCATAGATTTCAAAAGGGCATCTACAACCACAAGATTTGAGAAAATTCATCTTCATATTATGTTTTCCTTATGATTGGTTGACTCTTACACTAAATTAATATGTTCAATTTATGTTTCCTACTTGATCTAACTATCCACAAATGGCAATTTAATAGTGGAAAGATATGATCCTACTTTGGTATAAATTGTATATGCAATATCAAGGTATGAATTAATATGTTCAATTAAGAGATGTTAGATGAAATGAATAAAACTAATGTAATGTAAATAAGGGAGACCAGTGCCTTATTGGGTAAAATGGAGTCAAATGAAAGCCTTTAATGAATGGTTTCTATCTAGCAGGTCCTCTAATTGTTTGGCATATAACTATGAGTTTACAACTGGTATAAACATGCAAGAGTGTAATTGATAAACCCTACTTGAGGCAGAATATCAAATCTAATTATCTGATTCTTCTTACTGATCCAAATGGCATTCCTAGATTACTATAATTTATTGAAAGGAATTTTAATTCTTCTTTAAAGAATCCAATAAACCAAATCACACAAAAACAACAAATGTGTACTGATAAATTGAGTATATACTTGATAATTCAATTTAAACAACCAAGAAACATCAGATTGGAGACAATCAAATAATCGCAAGAATCCAACAAACAATTGATACCAGAATGAAGCCACTAAATCAACAGTCTTTCATTATCTCCTTCAAATTTCATACATGCAACATAGTCTTCTTGAATGTCATCATTTCTAAAAATTTAATGCTTACAATAGTCTATCCTATTCTAATTCTATCTTCTACCCCTTTACATTTATCCAACAATGCATACTTTTACATCAGTTTGCAAAAGGACGTGCCTTTTCAAAAAGGTTTAAAGCATAAAAGGTTTAACAAAACCACTATTAACTAATTTCTCTTAAGCCACAAATGGACTAGAGACATATGCTCCATATAATCCTCACACTAATGAGTGTCAACATCTCCCAACACATCATGGATCACAATCTCCATCATTATCATTCTATCATTTTTCTCACATGTTGCATACAATATCACATCTTTCATAGTGGTTGTCTCCAACATCCCTTGGAGTATTGTTTCACACTCACTTTTCCATGTAGTCACTTCCTTCGTTTTCCCTTCATCATCACATAACTTGGTCAATCTATCTTCGGTAGCCTCTGTCAATCCCTACATATCCCCTTGTAACTCCTCAAAGAAATCCATGTGCCTATCCATAATACAATTGGCATTTTCAATCTCTTCATTACTAGGAGTGTCCTGCTCCAATTCCTTAATTCTTTCCTGAATTCTGCTATCCACTCTCCTATGTTCCTTTATTGCATCTATGTACTATGAATGTTTTCCCCAGAGTTTATTTAAACAAGTGGTTAAAACAACCTGCCTTTTTTTTATTATTGCAGCAAATGCATCCATTCTCCCTTGAGAGTATGCAGTTGACCCTTCCCAACGGTCTTTTTTCTGTGAACTCTCACCTTGAGTGAGCATCCTTGTTGGTTCTGTTACACCACCTACCAAGTCTTTCAAGCGTTCATTCTCTCTCAACATCCTCTCATTATTGGTTTTGTACATCTCCCTTTCCCTTATCAATGCTTGGAGTTGGGCTTTATTCAACTTGGCTATATTTATCCCAATATCAGCAGTCGCTACAGGATCAACCTCCCCAGCCTTCAGGGTCATGACATGTCCGAATGCCTTTTCAGTATCAATAACAATTGATTTCTTGTGAGGAGGATACAAGGCCCAAATCATCAATGTTTCATCATCAGGATTGTATCTTGATCCTATGTATACCTCCATCACCTTCTCTATACTGAGCTTGTGGGTAGCATTGTTATCTTTTAAGAAACTATCAAAAACTAATGCAAAATTCATATCCAAACCTGGAAAAATCATAACACCTGCCTTTTCAAGTAGCTCCCTCCCCTTTTTAGGGGTCATGTCAATCATCTCTTTGTCTACTTCATCCTTTAAGATTTTTAACAGTTGATCCTCATTCCCTAGAGTGACATTGTCAACCTGTCCCCTTATCTCTTTCCCTTTTTGCTTATATAAAAATGTCTTAAACTCCGAGGTCTTTATAAATTTATCATTTGATATGAAAGACCTATAGTCTTCATGTCTTGTATCTACATCCATGGTTTCCTCAACATTTGTTTCTCTGGCAACATAGGCATACTCCTGAGTCTTCATTCTTGAAACTTTCCCAGATGAGCTTTGTGGCCTATCTATTTCTGAAATCCCCTTAATGGAGGATAACAACTCAGCATCCACCAACTCCTGATTATGTTTTTCAATCACAATTTCAGCTTCCTCTGCATCCAAGTTTCTGATTATGTCATCAGATTTAAAGGGCACATGATGGTACCCTTCGAGATTTACTTTTTGTCTAGTAGAGTGGATATACCCTTCTGGATCAAAGTTCTTTCTCACTGGTGCTCTTCTCATGTTGTAGTGCAATAATTTGTCCAGAATCAGATCATAACCTTCCTTGGCTAATATAGTGAAATCACTAAAACACAATGTACTAGGCATAAAATCCTATTTCCCATATGATCTTAAGTTCATAACACTGGAGTAATCCATTTGCCTAACAATTTCTAGGTATGCAATTCTATCCGGGATAGTTCTGGGCAGAATGAAAGGTGTATCCTCAAAGCCATAAACCCTAATCATTGTGGCATTCTCTAAGCAATACCAATCCCCCCAGTTGTGGTTAATTGGTCCATTGTAATCTCTAGGCCTAAGAAACCTTTTTACTTGTTCAGATAAAGAATAATCACAAGGATGGCTAAAAAATCTATACAAGGGTTTCACAAAGAATTCTTCAAAATGCAAGAAATTTGAATTGGCAAACCTGTTGTCCCAAACAGCAGTCCATAATTGAACAAGCAATGGCCTACCTTCCTTGTCGGATTGTGAAATCCTTAGCTCCTGGGGCCATAAACCTAACTCTTGTCCAAAATACAACACTAAGTGCATCAGCAGTGAGTGATTTCTGAGATGGAGAACAGAAGCACCACTCTTTATTGCCATCAAACCTACATCCAGCTCCTTAAAAACATGTGCAGCATAGTCAAATGATCTGGAATTGTGATACTGAATGTCTGCAGCAATCACCATGGGCACAACCGCCATATGCTCAGGTACCTCCATCCCTAATACCTGTCCCACTGAGTAGTAAGTATATTTTAGGTAAGGTTCAAAGAGGTCTACATGAAAGGGTGGCCCCTCACTGACTTCCATTGGAGTAGGTTTGCCATGACACCTAATTCTGTGCAGAGGTAACCTCCACCCTTTATAAATGGTGTCCATCCTTCTGAACTCACTATCAAGCTCTTCACTCACTACTTTCTCACTACATATTCCCTCCATTCTGAAAACCTCAGCAATTGCATTCTTAGATACATGTATCAATGGATTCCCTGACAAATCACATATAGCTTTGTTTTTCGAATCATAGTGTCAGGCCAGCAATTTTACCAATTCGACGTCAATAAAAACATTAGGGCACACTAATTTCCCTAAATTGAGCCTCCATGGATTGCATACTGGCTCAAAGCGATTTCTCTTGTGGTAATGGAAATTGAATAACTCATAGCCTCTAATCGGAGTCCAAACATCACCTATAAATTTGCATTTGTTGTCCAATTTGTCAACTTCCACTTTGAGCTGTGCAGAACGCCTAGCTTTAGGTCCAGAACTAGGTAACTGGTCTATGATGTCTTGATTTAGCTTCCTTTCAGTACCTTCTGGTTGCAACTCAGTCTTTTTCTTTTTTGCTTTTGATTGGCTTCCATCCCCGGGTTTTCTTCCCTTTAGTTTTCCTGAACTAGTGCCTTCCATAATTCAATTTTTTATGAATTTTGAGAGGATGAGAAACTTACTGTAACTTCTTCCAAACTCAAGCCAGGTGAATGCCTTAATTGCTCTACTGGTTCCCTTGCTCTCCTTCACTTTGAATTGTATGAGACAATGATTTCAATTGATCATACCCTGATATACAAAATCTCCTATGCTTCGTGGCGCCATTAATGTCTTTACCGATCAAGACATGAATGCTGCAAGTTTTTTTTTTAAATTCTCGTTGTCACATCAGGGTTCAATGATCACCCACCCACCAAGATGTCTTGTAGTTTCCACGACATCACAAGTCTCCCTAATAGTTTCTTTCCTTTTTCTTTTATATCGCCATGACTTTCACCGAAACAACTATCGCTCAGACTTAATGAATCGGGCCAACGGTTCTTTACCTTACTCTGAAAGTACTTTGTCTCACCAAGATGTTCACTTTATCAAGTATGTCGTTGAGATCAATCAATTTTTTTTTGTGATAGAATAATACTCGTTGTGATGTCTCTTAGATCTCCCCATGGTGACATGTCTCACCGATATGCCTCTTCTTCGGCAAGACAACGAGCATTGTCTTATCGATACCCTTTATCTCCGCATGCTCAATTCTATTGGTGTAACTCAAGGGGTCGGTAAGACTTTTATGAACTCTTCCCAGCATCATTTGTCTTACCGATTGAGTCCTCCTTTTGCTTTATCAGCAAGACCAATAGCGCTTTGGCCAGTGTTTTCAAATCTCTCTCCGATGACCAAAGTCTCTCTGATAGACTTTACTTTTCTCCAATCGGTAAAAGGTAACTTAGCTCGATATGACCTTACACCGTCACGTCAATACCTTTTGTCTTGCCGATAAGTAATACAAATCTGCATTGTCCTAGTGTATAACTTTATCGGTATGACACGTTTGATGTCTTGTCGATACAATAACATCAATAAGACATTTCAAACCTCTGGAGGGTCTACCTGATCAACGTTCACCCATCCGCTAAGACGTCTTACAGTTTCCCTGACATCACAAGTCTCCTCAATAGTTTCTTTCATTTTGCTTTTTTATCGCCATGACATTCACCGAAAAACTATCGCCCAGACTTAATGAATCGGGCCAACAATTCTTCACCTTACTTTGAAAGCTTTTTGTCTCACCGAGATGCTCACTTTATTGACTTATGTCACCATGATCAAGTATTTGTTTTGACGACAAAATGATACTCACCGTGATGTCTCTTAGATCTCCTCGTGGTGACATGTCTCACCGATACGCTTTTTCTTTGGTGAGACCATGTGCATTATCTTCTCGACACCCTTTATCTTCGTATGCTCAGTTCTGTTGGTGTAACCCAAGGGGTCGGTAAGACTTTCTGAATTCTCCTTGGCATCGTTTGTCTCACCGAGTGAGTCCTCCCCTTGCTTTATCAGCAAGACTAATAATGCTACGAGCAGTGTTTTAAAATCTTTCTCTTCGATGACCAAAGTCTCTCTGATAGACTTCATGTTACTCCAATCGACAAAAGGTAATTTAGCTCGATGTGACCTTACATCGTCATGCCGATACTTTTTGTCTTGCCAATAAGATATAGAAACCTGCATTCTCTCTATGTATAACTTGATTGGTGTGACCCTTGCGATGTCTTGCTGATACATTTAGGATATGTATATTATCATCGATGAGACCTGCATCAACTTATGTCGATATTTTCATATGTAAAGATTTTAATGTCAGATGAAATTTATGGGGTGTTATGGCACAATTTTAAATCGGATTTTGGTAAAATATGCTATGTGAGGATATTTTTGTCTGCATTATGAATCTTTTTTCGAAGACTAATAATCATGAAGAAATAATGAATTTGTCAAAATTTGACAGTTCCAACAACATGAAGGTTTGATGTTTCATGACAGTACTAGCATTTGAGTTATAATGATATATTTAGAGCTCATGGCTCTCCTTTGTATAAACATATCACAATTTTGAATAATATAATCAAGGGTTATGGCATTCATCTCACTATTATCATGGTGTGTATGATTTCCATTTTTGCTTTAATTCAAATAGTAAATTAAAATGCTTGGATGGAGTCATAGATGGATATGTTTGTAAAGGGATTTGATAAGAAGTATTGAGTTATGATAGAAATTGACGCTGTTGTAATGCAATATTGTCAGAGATCTTATATGTTATGTGTTTAAACCTGTTATGGAAATCTAAATATTTGTGAATTAATTCGACTCCCCAATAGTATATGGCACTGGCCTAAATCGTATGTGTTTGTAAGGTTCTATGTCTATTTGTCTTAGCTTAGAGCTTACTACCAAATTGCAAATTAAATGACTATCTTAAGTGGTGAAATGTCATTGTAATCATCTCATGCTCGAAGTAGTTGATACTATTGATGCATTTCTGTTGTTTAAATTGATATATCAAGCATATATATATATATTCAGTTTATCGATACACATTTGCTGTATTTGTGTGATGTGATTATTTGGTTCTTTCAAGTAAAGATTAAACCCTCCTAGTCAATTACAGTAACTAAAGAGTATTAATTGTATCAATAAGAACAATCACATAACTAGGATTGTCATTCTATCTCAAGTAGAGTTTGTCAGTCATTTACTTGCACATTTATACAAGTTATAAACTACATCTGTGTGCCAAACAATTTGAATTATTTCCATCATAGATTACACTTTTATAGATCTTCATTAGACTCCATACACCCAACAAGGCAGTGGTCTCACGCTTTCATCTTTTAGTTTATCCATTTTATTTTTTACATCTATTAATTGAACATATTCTAATATAATTCAAATATAATTAAAATTAAAAACATCATAAATTAATTATGTAACCACATAAGTCAAATATAATTCTTTCAAGAAATTAATATCAAATAGATAATACAAATTAATGTCATTGATCTTCTTCTTCATCCAACTCTTTGTCTGTATCATCCGATCTAGACTCAACTTTGTAAGGATTGGTCATATCATCATCATTGTCATTGATATCAGTTTCGATAATGTCATCATCCACACGGATATCATCTTCATGAACATTAACTCCTACATCATGATGATCTAGTTCCTCCTCTTTGACATCTTCGTCAGGCACATCATCAACTAACTATTGATCCTAATCATCATCTACATCATCTTCTATTTCTTTAGTATCTTCTTCTTCCACCACATTATACTTTACCGGCCTTCCTCTTGGATCATGTCTAACAACATATGACCAACTTGCTTTACTTGGAACCTCTGAGTATAATACCTACTCACATTGGCTATGAAGAACATAGGGCTCATTTCTAGCTCGCTCAAAATACCTTGTATTAACCATGGTAAATCCATTATCATGTTCAATAACAATTCTCTCAGGATCATTTTCATTCAATCATAGCCTGTACCATAGGACGACGAACAAAACTAATTTGAAGGACTTAAAGTCACACTCAAGTATATCATCCAAAATCCCATAGTATTGATTTTCTGAGACTTCTGGATGTATGTCGCTTCTAGATGAAACATTAGTCACTTGGAAGACTGCAGTTATCCCAAAATCACAAGTTATCTTTGTGTCATCCAACTTTTTGATTCGAAATTTACGACCATTGCACCACATAGCCTTGTGGTGTTTCACCTACAATATGTCAAACATGCAAAACTTATTGCAATATTGTTAGTTGATAAACATATTTATTCTTGGCCGAATGTATGCAAAGAAAAAAATCTCAACATATATATACATCAATATAATTGAAAATAATTAAATAATATGGGTGATTAATATATTTATACATACCTATTTATCTCTTAAACCATATGCTAAATCAATTTCCCTTGGTGTAACATTGGAATCTCCATTACGATAAGCTTCTTTAACCAATGAAGCCACACATTCCTATGTTAATGCGCGACCAGATTGTTGACATCGTTCAATCCATACCGTCATCCAATCAAGATTGTTTGCGATGTACAAATGTAGTGCATCCCACTCTCGACCAACTGTATCAAAAAAAAATGAAATTCACAAACGACGTATAATTAGTTAATTACCACGGTATACGACCTTAATTTATATACAATATACATAAAAACCAAATGTAAAATGTATTCTAATTAATCTCTGGTGCAGGAGCACACCTAGGCTAACCTCCATAGTTAGGATATTTTGGGCTTGTATCTGACATTAGCCAAGTCAGAGTAATTGTATGGTTGTTTTGGACCTTAGAAGGTCATTGTTGTGGCTAAGTGAGTTAGTCATTAGGACTAAGGTCACCAAAGTTAGTCATTGTTAATAGTTTTTACATTGCTTAGCCTTAGTAGCTTAAGTTGGGATTTGAGTCTTAAATGTGTTCTAAACACATGAATGATGTTATAAAGATCCCATGAGGCCTTTAATGGTGTTGGTTACTCGAAATATAGGAGATAGAGGTCCTAAGAGTTAGGAAGGTGGCATAATGACAAAGTTGCCAAATGTTGTTACAAAATTGTCATGACAACAGTTGCCATTATGGTAAATGTTGCATGCAACTCGGTTACATAGGATCCCCTAAAGGATAGGAGTGGGGGATCGACCAACATACCCTACAAACATGGTGAATGGCATCTAATATGAAGCAGGCTC
>VCHN02000966.1:0-27126 GCA_007115665.2 Sequoiadendron giganteum | reverse complement strand
GATGTGGTACCTAATGGGCAATATTCTTGCTCGCTTGCTGACTAGAAGGAGGATGTGTCATTTTCAAACTACTGTTGACCAAATCTAGACTGTCCATCTGGGCAACTGTATCTTTGATCAACGGTGTGTTTTCAAACAAACTGGTGTTGTACTATAGCTGTTCTATCTCACGCGAGTGAATAGTAATGGTCAAGTTCGACTCGGCCTGTGTAATTAAATGCTAAATAACCAGTGGATTGCTATTTCAGTGTTGCATTCTAGTTTATAAGAATTCCTCGGTGTTTAGAAAAGTGGCTATTATCTCAGTTCTCCATTATCATGACAGTTGGCACTCTGTAAAATAAATAGTAAGTGATACGAACGCCTTCTTTTGTAATTTTAGAATATATTAGCGTTGCCTATTGAATAATTGGTGATTGTGTCCTTTTCGATTCCTGGTGAATTGTTAAGCGAATTGGCTATTAGAGCTTATATAGGTCATTGCTAGTGATTTGTGTGCATATAAAAAAGTTTTTTGTAACAGCAGTCGAGAATATGGTGTAATTGTTTGTTTTTCTTTAAGAAAACCCTAGTTCAAATCCCCTTCTGTTTAAAATATATGGCATCCAAGGCACGAACTGTTGGTCCTAAGGCTACGCCTAGGGGTTACTCACAAGATATTATTGATCTATTGAAACCTTCTACGAGCAAGAAGCAAGAAGGAAGGATATTGTTCTAGGGACCCATGATTCATGAAGATTTAATGGACAAACAGTGTACAATCCATGATGTTGAATTGTCGTACACTGGTTGGCAGCTCTTTTCCAATTGGTTTGGAAATAGAAATTTGCCTATTCCTTTGTGTAATCCATGGAGACTGGACTTGGGTAAGCTGGTGGTACCGAATGTCTATGAAGATGTAGACTTATTAAAAGATATTGCTGCAAGGTATGATCCTGTGAATCGAATTGTCAGAACACATCTTGGCAAGCCTATGATTAAAGTAACCAGAGAGGAAATTGCAGAGATTTTTGGCTTACATGAATGGAGCCAGGATATGATTCCCATCAAATTGGAGGTCTTTAGGGAAGAATATAGAAACACTAAGGGTTTGATAAGGAGATCCCTTTTGATACCCCATTTGGCTATGTTAGGAAGAGGGAAGAATTAGAAAAAGGTTGTTATTGGCAAGAATGAGCGTGAACCTTTCCCGGTAGACTACTTCGCCCCTCATTTCAAGAAGACCATCTGTGCACTATGTCAAGTTTTGGGGATTGACCTGAAGAAGACTGTGCCTATAGAGATAATGTATATGGTTTTCAACCTCCAACACCTTGGTTATAATGTGGTATATGACTTTGCCACTTACCTTGTAGAGAACATAGATTCTAGCTTAGCAGCTTTGAAGCTGGGAAAGAATTGGGTAAAATTTAGATGGTTTTCACTATTGATTCATATGTTTTTATATAGTGGTCAGAAGGTATTTGAAAAAGATATGGAGTTGAAGAAGATGGAAGGAGATATTGAAATGCCTATCCAATATTGGACTAGGGTCTTAGACAAAAATGATCATAAGTTTGATTATGTCACCTTTCATAATATTTTTGGATCTAAGTTAAGGAAGGCTTTAGTTGTTGATCCACCCAGGATTCCAAAAGAAATTCATGACTTTCTAAGACCTATGGAGAGGAGGCCTGAGCTGAATCTAACCCACAATTGGGGTGATATTATCCCCAATCACAATACTACAATCTTCAGGGTCTTTGGCACCAATGCCATCCCATCTGTCCTACCTAAAGAAGTTCCTCTCATACTTGGTTTTGTAGAGATTATGAGGCAATTGGGAGCATCTCAATATTTCCATTTGCCTGCTGAACACAAGAAAGGAACCTTTTTCCCTGAATATACAGCTTTTGCAGATTTTGTTATGATAAAGGGAGGGTGGAGAAATTTACACTTGTTACTCAAGCCATATAGATTGAATACTGTACGCCCTAGGAATTATGATCCTGAGGGTTTTATCTCCCAAATGAAGGCTAGACATCGGATTGGAACCTTTGTTCACAATTTCTACTATCCTAAAGATATCATTAAGAATATTTTTGATGAGGACTTACAGGATGAGAGAAAGGAAATTTACATTGCCTATTCAAAAATGGTAAGAAGTAAACAGGAGAAAATACTTGGTTTTGATCCTGTACCTGATGCTAAAGATGAGCTCAACAGGGCAATCTATGTTCTTGATAATTTTGAGAGCATAGTAGGAGTCTTGAAGGAGGAAAGGATTGTAGAAGGAAAGGGAAAGTCACATGTTACTGAGCAGCACCCTGAGATAAGAATCGAAGAAAGGCCTACCTACCAACCTCAAGGGAAAATAAAAGTGTTTTCAAGAAGGAAGAGAAATAATACAGAGGAAGTTACGATGAGTGGTGCATCATCTGTCCTAAGGAAATCAGTATCTAGTATTATTGATCTGGATTCACCTTCAAAGAGTTCAGAACAAATTAGCACATCATCCCCAAAG
The DNA here is from genome assembly GCA_007115665.2 of Sequoiadendron giganteum. NCBI lineage: Eukaryota > Viridiplantae > Streptophyta > Pinopsida > Cupressales > Cupressaceae > Sequoiadendron > Sequoiadendron giganteum. The sequence goes on along the minus strand of VCHN02000966.1, from coordinate 24,623 downwards.
AGGCCTAGAATTGGTAGTATGGGGGATGTTGGCCAGAAAGGTAATGATGAGGAGGATATTATTGTAACTTCGGATGAAATAAATCCAGAAATGCCACTAGATCCGACTAACATTGCAACGAGCTCAAGAGCCATCACGCTAATATTGGGGAAGGATGAGATTAAAGGAATTACAAATAGTGATGATTTGAGAATGGAAGCCTACAAAGAATTCATGATGGATGAATCTTTTATCCATACCCATGATTTTGAAGATTTTGTATGGAGAGCTCATCTCTCATCTTATACTGAGCAGGTAGCACATGAGAGAAGTTTTCACCCAGAGCTTCCAGAGCAAGTAATTCAGTCAAAGGTCAGAGTACAATTGAAGGAGATGTTTAAGGAAATCACACCAAAACAGGGCAGAACATTGGTTGAAAAGTGTGGGATATTGCTACTCCCTGAATGGGATATTGCTGATGCTGTAGTATTTGATACAGTAAGAAGGGAAAATAAACCGCTTCTTGCAATAGAGGAGGAGGCGACATTAGCACTTAAAGGATCAGCTTTCAGTGAAGAGTGGGATTCTTTGGAAATATGGTCACTATCTACAGGGTCTTGAAAACCTATTGTTGCTGAAACATCTGATTTTAGTGGCCATTTGATTGTGAAGAGAGTTGCTGATACCCCTACCTTGGAGGCTGTTGACATGGTTGTGAATGTTGCCAAATTTACTAGGGCAACCGTGGAGGATTTAACTAAAAACCGAGATACTCTAAGGAACCAGTATAATGACATTATTATTGAGTATAATAAGAGTCAGCAAAGGGTGGTGGAATTGGAAACAGAGATGGCCTTATTAAGGCAACAAATGGAAATATTGAGATCCCAAAAGCAGGTTAGCTCTAGCCAAATTATTGCTGACCCACCAATTGATCAACCCCAACCTCCTGCACAGGTTCAATCTTGGGCTATGGTCCCGTATAATATGGGACAAGTGCCTATTACAGTTGAGAAGGCCAGTACCTCGAGCAAAGATCCTTCTAGGGAAAAGTTACTCCAACAGATTGAAGAATATAAGGAGATGGTAAATCAAATCCGGAATGCAGCAGGAAGGAATAATTCAGAAATTGTTGATATTGTGTTAAGGCATCTACATAAATGGGTCTAGAGTAAGCTGAATGGTGTTCATGTGAATTATGCCTTGATGCTGCAAGCACTTGAATTGTTTCCAAGGGACAGAGAATTGGCTATCCCTTTGCTAAATAGATGGGGCCCTAGAATGGAAAAATTGAAATTTATGGGAGTTGGAGCAAAGCAGCATGGGAATAAGTATCCTACAGTCATGAAAACATATCAATTTGTTAAGACTATTGTTGAGCAAAAATTACAGGGGTCTGCTGCTCCTATGGAGTCCAAAATCAAAGCACTGAAGGATATTTATGATGGAAAAGATTTGACTCCACTACCTCATATTTTGCATAGTCAGGATAGTGTCAAGCCTTTGCAGGAGTGGAAGGAGCAAATGAATAATATAATGACCACCCAAACTCATGAGATATGCAAAAATGCTGATATTTGCATGTTGGAGAACACTTTAGAGAAGTTATCACTTGTCATTAGTTTCCTGGAGAATTTTGACAAGACAGCCATGTCATTAATGATAAAGTATGTACCTTATCGAAAAATGGTGGACCGGGTGGTGGCTTTCAATTGGCCGTTAGAGGAAGATTTTGAGTCATGGAAAAAGATGTTTATTGATGAACTTGAATTATAAATAATGGGGATGAGAGCTGCAATTTGGTCATGTAAAATACAGGTCTGGCCTACGGTATTATATTTTGAAATGTATTCTCTTCCCGGATTCAGGTACAAATTGTGCAAATAAAATCAACACATGGAGCGGTTAAAAGATGCTTTGGTGTCAGGGAATCAATACTTGGAACCATGCTTTCCTTTCCTCCATAACAAATTAATCATCATTTTGTTTTAAGCTTTTCTTCTCTTACCAAGCAAATGATGTAAAGATAACTGATTAGGAATTAGCGGTCCAGTAAAAAATGGACATGTGTATCCTTCGGCCTAAAGCTTGTTTGCTCCCTTGTTTTTATAAAAGGGAATTTTGGGCCGAGGAATAGGTCTGTTGAAATTACTTAAGATACGTAAGAGAAGAATCAAGTAGAGAGAGAGAAAAGAATATGTCCAGTTTTTTGAAGCTTTGAGTCTATTTGGGAACTTAGTAAATCATGGGGTTTTGGAGCATACTTATGCAAATCTTGTGATTGTTTTGAGTCTATTTTCTCTCCTATTGTAATAATTTGCATGAATTTTTAATGAAAAGTCTATCAAAGATGATGTTCGTTAAATTTCATTTGTCATTTCATGTGGATTATGTTCGACTATAGCTCTGGTTCAATGGACCTATTAAATGCTTCAGTTGTTCAATAAGTTCATGCAAATTAGCACATAGGATTTGCTAAAGAGTAATAGATTCATGTATTGATGAATGGATGGTAATGCCTTACATACAAATCATAGATGCTCTAGATGAAAGTTACCCTATAGTTCAGTTTCCAGTTTGACTCCGTGCTTCAGGATATGGCACTGGTACTCTGACTGCTTATTGTTCTTGTATTTTTTGTTATAGCTTCAAGCAATTTCACTCGAATATTTCATAAAAACACACTTAGGTGTTATTTCAATTCCTTGTTAAATAAGAGCTGAATTCTTCTGAGAAATAGCCAATTTCTTGAAGGATTATCTTGTTTAAACTTAGATTGGAATTTATCTGTTGTTTATCCACGTATGAGAAAATCATTCTCATCATGAATGACAATATATTTTAGGGATACCCTCCTGGATCTTACAAAGTCCGAAGTGTAGGAGAGATAACAGTTTTGTTGCATTTTTCTCGTTAAGCTAGCACAGTGCCTTCAAGACTTTTAAAATCGAGTATGGCAAGCTCATAGAAGCTTCTACAAGTTCTACTTGGGTTGTAAGAAACGCCAACATTATGCACTATTTTGGATGAGTTACAACATTATGCAAGACTATTTCTCAAGTCTTGTCAAGTTCCAAGAGTCAACACCATGCCCAATGGATAAGTTTAGGCAACTGGTGAGGATGTTTAGTAGGCAAACATATAGAAGATGTCACCAATTTTTTTACCTAATTTAGCTTCTAACTCAATCAAGTAAAGTTGGGATAGTTTTTGCAAAAATAAAGATAAAGGTACACATTCAATTATACTAAGTTCCATTCATATACACAAAAGTATTATCAAATGAATTGCAGTTCATTATGCAAATGTATACAAGAGAAAGATTGCACAAAATTTTCACAAATGTCTTTTATTGATAATTACAAATGTATGGTGTCCCACACAAGTTGTGGGAATAACTATTTCAATACAATATAAGACACAAACTATACATTTGAAGAAATAGAAAGGAAAGAACATATGGAAAGAGTAGGGATCCGTCATTGCCTAAATGATGAACCCCAAAGTTGAATTGTTGCCTAAATGATACACCCCAAAGTTGAACTGTTGCATCATTGGAAAAGTATGATCAAATTCATCTATTATGAAGAATTGGTCTATGTGCCTCTAGTAATCACTATAAAAATGTGAAAGACAAAGCTATTTTATTTTTTTGTCTTATCTTATACCATTTTACGAGAATGGGGGGGCCAATGTGCGAGAAGATCTTTGGAAACTAGGCATGAAAATTGCAAGTTAAAGAGAATGGGGGTGCCAAACTTACAGTACTCATTGTCCCTTGGTTGTCGATTTTCCCTGAGTGCCCTCAACCTGGTCCTCGGCGCTGGTATTGACCTTGTTTTAGCTCCAAACTCTTCGTCGGTGCTGGTATTGACCTTGTTTTCACTCCTCCAAAGTCTTCCTCAGCGCTGGTATTGACCTTTCACTTGTCCAATTTGACAAGCTACAACCTGCTTTAGTTAGGTTTTAGAGTATGTTAATTAAATTTAAAAAAATTATGGCACCATTTAGAGTAGTGAATATAAAGCAAGCAAAGCCTATTATGGTGCCATTTAGAGTAGTGAATATAAAGTAAGCCAAGCCTATTATAGTCATGAGGGAAATAATAAAACTCCTAGGATACTTTGTGAAACCATTTTCCTTGGTTAAAGGGAGGCCATAAAATATACCTTTGGATTTTTTCAATCTTCAAATATGAGGATTTGCAAGGTTCTTAGCAACATGAGTAATGGAAATGTGTGCAACAAGAATTTTTGAACACACATGGAATCTCCTTGCCAAAGAAAGGGGCTTCATAATTTAATATGATAATTTTTCTCAGCTCTAGAATCAACTTTTAAATCTTCTCCTAATAGGGCCAAAATCACATCTTCTTGTGTTTGAGAAGTCACCAGTACTGAACATAACCGTCAAGCAACTTTTCATCAAGATTATAACATCACCGTCGATTTTGAGCACGTGCATCTCGGAGCCGCTTTAGTAACCTATCATATAATGTACTAAAACTTGACATAAATATTAAAGCACTTTGATTAATAGTAATGTTATAATATTAATATATTATATAACAATATTATATTACATTATATGAATTATAATGATATATTTGATATATTAAGATTATATATAATCTATATATAGATTAATAGTAATTATATTAGATTATTAATATTATTGGTATATTATTAATAATATTAATATTGTATTAGATTAATAATAATTATAATATTTTTAAATGATTAATTATATTACAAATGAACACTGCTTTCAAATTCTTAGCTTTGAATGAATGGTTGAAGCACCAATGTTGAATGTTGCAACTCTAGTAGGCATGAATAGAAGTAGAGGAGATTGTTTGGGAGAAGAATTTTTTCTAGTGCTAGGTTATGTGTTAGGTTATATAGTGTTTGAGCCTAGCCTCAAACACTACAATTAGGGTTAGGTTATGTGTTTTCTTTAGGGTTAGGTTTGGGATTAGGTTTATGGTTATGGTTAGAGTTTAGGGTAATCCAAATCATAACCTAACCCTTTCTCTCGAAACCTTAACCTTGACCCTAACCCTCACCTTTATCCTATCTTTATAACCCTAACCACAACCAAAACTCTAACCCCAACCCTAACCCTAATTACCTAACCCTAAATATTATTTATTTTATTAATTAGTTGCATTCACTCTAATAACCCTAAACCTATCCCTAAACTTAACCGTAGCCCTATCCCTGGCCCTAATCCTAACCCCAACTCTAAGCCAAATATAAAAACAACCCTTAATCATAATTACAATAACCCTAATACTATAATCCCTAATTGTAATACTAAACCCTAACCCTAATTTCATATCTAATCCCAACCATAACCAAAACTCTAAATCTAACCCTAATCATAAAACATAAACCCTAATCTAATCCTAATCCTAACATTATTTTCCTAACCCTAACCCTAACTCTAAACCTAACACTAACCCGAACACTAAATCCTAACCCTAATTAAATACCCAATCATAACCCTAAAGTGTAACATCATCCTTTGAATTGGATACTACATCAAAAATTATGTGTTACAATCATTGCTTCCATTGTTGGCATTTTTACATTGGGATGCATATATTTTTAAAATCAACAAAATCTTTTAATGTCTTGCCAAAATTAATATTATTAATTGTAATATCAAACTTATAAACATGTATCCAATTTAGAACATAAATAAGAAATATATGGTATTAGTCTCTTCCAAAAACAAAGTGATGTGGACTAGGACTATAAGGACTATAATGAATTTAGAATATACACATAATGGATTTGTTGAAAAGGTTTTAGAAACTTTCAAACAAATGCAATTGGTAGATGCAAAGAAAAATTCCACAACCTGATGGAACTTCAGTAAATTGAAGCTGGGGTTAGAGGGTTTCTAAATTACTCAGGGTAACCTTCAGTATGGATTGGTCAAAACCCTCTTGTTATGTTTTAACGGTGACCTGTTACCACGATGGACCGGTCACTTACGTGAGGTTTCATCCCTCTCAGGTCATGCTTAACCAGCCCTATTTCACCTGATTTGTCGGTCTTTTTGGCGTAATGGCCTAGGTATTACACCATCATAAATTTCAATGCGGGCCCCACTTAAATGTTCCATCTGAGGGCTGATGAGCCATCCGATCAGATAATTCGATCTTGACCACTTCTTGCAGACCTCGTAGGTTTGTGTGCTGGCGTCATCAAAGTAGTGCAAGGTTCGCAAGATATGGCCATGTGGCGTGAATGGATGAATGGGTTTTTCCTCCTGAGGTGTTCGATATGACAGGGGGCCATCTTTTCACCGGTAATAGCCATCCCTACTTGAATATTCCATCTGAGGGCAGATGAGTCACCCGATCATAGAACTTGATCTTGACCGCTTCTCGCAGACCTCGCAGGTTTGTCTGCTAGCGTCATCAAAGTAGTGCGAGGTTCGCGAGATATGGCCACGTGGCGTGAATGGATGAATGGGTTTTCTTCCCGAGGTGTTCGATATGATAGGGGGTCATCTTTTCACTGGTAATAGCCATCAATAACAGGATAATCATGATCTCTCGCACACCTCACACGGGCAGAGTAAATATTCGGGAGAGTGTTGCGAGGTTCACGAGGGAGTGGCACATGGCTTTTCTTTTCGTGCCAGTGGGATTATATGGGACCCATTGTGCAGTCTGGGTCTATTCTTCTATCGACGTGGATTTTCAACATCCATTGACTTGATCTCCACCCTTCGTTTGTTAAAGTGCCTCCCGAATCGGTGATTCATTTATAGGGAAGAAGTGTGTGAGTTGCCCGCATGGCATGTATTACTTGGCTGTTGCTCGTGTCATTAATGATACAGGTTTCTTTTCTCTTGAGGATCTCCCCCTGATTTCCTCCTGCGTGCGAATAGTGCCATCCTGCTGAGGGTATTCATAGTTATCCAGATCATTAACTGTGCAAGTGCTTGAATCGCCTTCAAGTAATTGTACCCTGCATACTAGCTTGCTCTATAAATGCTAACTGAATTGTATGTAATCAGCATTGCATTCTCTTGTGTCTAAGTGCAGTAAGGTTTTTCTTCTGTTTGTGGCTGTGCTTTGTTTCTATCATGAGTAAATCAGTTAAGCGAAGGAGTGCGAGGATGGCTTCACTAGTCATGAAGAAATCCAATTCTCCCATGTCTCCCAAGGCTATTATTAGGAACACTGGGAAGAGGCCAGTACATTGTTCGTCCCCGATAATCATCTCAGATTTTGATGAATCTGAGACTGATTCTGATTATCGGTACTATTTGGTTTCCCTGGCCGATCTTATGGGAGTGGATGAGGAGGTTCTGGAAATTGAGCCACTGTTTGCATTAGCACTAGGTCTAGTTGTTTGGGAATGTGCTCGCAAAGTTGGTAAAGAGGAGGTGGTGCCATCGCTATCACAGGCTTGAACTAGGAGCGGTTGCTTGTACCGAGGCCGTGTTGCTTCTTCATGATTACTGGCAGTGGGTCCGTTGGACGTGTCTTCTCTTCTCTTTTTGTTCTATCAAGTGGATGTGGATGTGGATATGGACGTGCGTGTGCTTTACACGAAATTTTGTTTTTCGACTGGTTATTTCATAACCATTTTGATTCCTTTGTTCATGCACGGTATCATTATGACAAGTAATATAAATTTGAATTTCATTTTGGTGCTGAAATTTAATTTGGTTTCACAATGTAGCCTAATGCTTGTTGCTCTCCTATTCTATAAAGGATATTTTATGGCTCATTGTGAAGGATTAGAAAAATTTTCCAATCCGACGCTTGGAAGTTATACAGTCCTCTTTATTGTTAAAGTGTTATGAACATTTTGTTTCAGGAAGTCATCCTGGGGTTAGGTTTATATACAGATTAGTGTGATATGCTTTTTCAATTACTTATATCGAAATAAATCTATAAAATTAAGATGGTTTACTCTCCTGGGTGTGTGCCATGGATTATGAATAGTTTTATCAAAGATTCATCTGTTCAGTTTCAATAGTTAATTGAAAATGTGATTCATTTTCTTGCTTTAACTCAAAGATTTAATCAAATGCTTGAAAAATAAGTTACATGTTCATGGTTGTATATACTCAGGATGCTTGAAGAAGTACTATCTTAATATGCTAAAATATCTCATGATAGTAATGCTATATGAGATGGGTTCATCGTATCAGGATTTTGTTCTGTATGACTCTGTTGCCCTATGGATGCATGAAGCACTGGATAATGTTTGTTTCATTTTATTAGTTCAAGACTATAGGTTCTAAGCAAGGATATCCAAATACTGAACACAAAACACTTGAATACAACCTTGTCCTCCTCAGGGAGGTATTGTAACAAATAAGTGGGTCAGTTCTGTTGCTCTTTGGTACTGGTAATCATTCTCTGGTCTACCAAAACCTTGAGATGATCACTATCCCTCTGAGTGTGTAGGAATTGTAATTTGTACACAGGAAGTGTTCTTACCAATCATGAGACATTCATGTGAACACATTTAGGTTTAACCACCTTGGTCCTACAGAGCCAAAAGTGTAGGAGAAGTCAGTCCTTTACTGACTCTCGTTAGTTGGCCATTAGTGGTTGTAGTTGTCCTCGATAGGGGTTGGCTACCTTTTAGATATCTACAACCTCTACATGGATTGTATTTTAAACACCAACACAACCTTCACCAAAATCCTTATTGGTTTCCTTAATATGGGAGATTTGGAACAAGGTATAGACATCCATCAAAGCATAATATGAAGATGATTTTTTTCAAATGTTGTGGTTGTAGATGCCCTTTTAAAATTTATACAGAATGTGGAAGGATAGAAAAAGCTTGTGAACTATTTGACAAAATGTCTCAAAGAATTGTAATCTCTCAATTTATTTTAGTGTCTATTTTTTATACCCCATGTCCCAAATTGGGTATAACACAATAGACACTAAAGCAAATTGATAGATTGTTATGAGGGCAAGTGATGAGACTTTTCTAATTAGAGTGTATTCCATGAGATTACAATTATTCGAGGCATTGTGTCAAATAGTTCATGAGCTTTGTCTATCCTCCCACATTTTGCATAGATTTCAAAAGGGCATCTACAACCACAAGATTTGAGAAAATTCATCTTCATATTATGTTTTCCTTATGATTGGTTGACTCTTATACTAAATTAATATGTTCAATTTATGTTTCCTACTTGATCTAACTATCCACAAATGGCAATTTAACAGTGGAAAGATATGATCCTACTTTGGTATAAATTGTATATGCAATATCAAGGTATGAATTAATATGTTCAATTAAGAGATGTTAAATGAAATGAATAAAACTAATGTAATGTAAATAAGGGAGACCAGTTCCTTATTGGGTAAAACGGAGTCAAATGAAAGCCTTTAATGAATGGTTTCTATCTAGTAGGTCCTCTAATTGTTTGGCATATAACTATAAACATGCAAGAGTGTAAATGATAAACCCTTGTTGAGGCAAAATATCAAATCTAATAATCTGATTCTTCTTAATGATCCAAATGGCATTCCCAGATTACTGTAATTTATTGAAAGGAATTTTACTTTTTCTTTAAAGAATCCAATAAATCAAATCACACAAAAACAACAAATGTGTACTGATGAATAGAATATATACTTGATACTTCGATTTAAACAACCAAGAAACATCAGATTGGAGACAATCAAATAATCGCAAGAACCCAACAAACAATTGATACCAGAATGAAGCCACTAAATCAATAGTCTTTCATTATCTCCTTCAAAGTTCATACATGCAACATAGTCTCCTTGAATGTCATCATTTCTAAAAATTTAATGCTTACAGCAGTCTGTCCTATTCTAATTCTATCTTCTACCCCTTAAATTTATCCAACAACGGATACTTATACATTAGTTTGCAAAAGGACGTGCCTTTTCAAAAAGGTTTAAAGCATAAAATGTTTATCAAATCCACTATTAACTAATTTCTCTTGAGCCACAAATGGACTGCAGACATATGCTCCATATAATCCTAGTACTCATCAGTGTCGACATCTCCCAACGCATTGTGGATCACAATCTCCATCATTATCATTTGCTCATTTTTCTCACATGCTGCATCCAATATCACATCTTTCGCAGTGGTTGTCTCCAGCATCCCTTGGAGTATTGTTTCGCACTCACTTTTCCATGTAGTCGCTTCCTTCATTTTCCCTTCATCATCACATAACTTGGTGAATCCATCTTCAGCAGCCTCTGTCAATTCCTGCATATCCCCTTGTCACTCCACATAGAAACCCCTATGCCTATCCATAATACAATTGGCATATTTTTCAATCTCTTCATTACTAGTAGTGTCCTCCTCCAATTCCTCAATTCTTTCCTGAATTCTACTATCCACTCTCCCATGTTCCTTTATTGCATCTACGTACTATGAATGTTTTCCCCAGATTTTATTTAACCAAGTGGTTAAAACAACCTTCCTTCTTTTTATTATTGCAGCAAATGCATCCATTCTCCCTTGAGAGTATGCAGTTGACCCTTCCCAATGGTCTTTTTTCTATGAACTCTCACCTTGAGTGAGCATCCTTGTTGGTTCTATTACACCACCTACCAAGTCTTTCAAGCATTCATTCTCTCTCAACATCCTCTCATTATTGGTTTTGTACATCTCCCTTTCCCTTATCAATGCTTGGATTTGGGCTTTATTCAACTTCGCTATATTTATCTTAATATCAGCAGTCGCTACAGGATCAACCTCCCTAGCCTTTAGGGTCATGACATGTTCGAATGCCTTTTCAGTATCAATAACAATTGATTTCTTATGAGGAGGATACAAGGCCCACATAATCAATGTTTCATCATCAGGATTGTATCTTGATCCTTTGTATACCTCGGTCACCTTCTCTATATTGAGCTTGTGGGTAGCATTGTTATCTTTTAAGAAACTATCAAAAACTAATGCATAATTCATATTCAAACCTGGAAAAATCATAACACCTACCTTTTCAAGTAGCTCCCTCCCCTTTTCAAGGGTCATGTCAATCATCTCTTTGTCCACTTCATCCTTTAAGCTTTTTAACAGTTGATCCTCATTCCTTGGAGTGACATTGTCAACCTGTCCCCTTATCTCTTTCCCTTTTTGCTTATATAAAAATGTCTTAAACTCCGAGGTCTTTATAATTTCATCATCTGATATGAAAGACCTATAGTCTTCATGTCTTGTATCTACATCCATGGTTTCCTCAATGTCTGTTTCTCTTGCAACATAGGCATACTCCTGAGTCTTCATTCTTGAAACTTTCCCAGATGAGCTTTGTGGCCTGTCTATTTCTGAAATCCCCTTAATGGAGGATAACAACTCAGCATCCACCAACTCCTGATTATGTTTTTCAATCACAATTTTAGCTTCCTCTGCCTCCAAGTTTTTGATTATGTCATCAGATTTAAAGGGCACATGATGGTACCCTCCCAGATTTACTTTTTGTCTGGCAGAGTGGATATACCCTTCTGGATCAAAGTTCTTTCTCACTGGTTCTCTGCTCATGTTGTAGTGCAATAATTTGTCCAAAATCATATCATAACCTTGCTTGGCTAATACAGTGAAATCACTACAACATAATGTACTGGGCACAAAACCCTATTTCCCATATGAACTTAAGTTCATAACACTGGAGTAATCCATTTGCCTAACAATTTCAAGGTATGCAATTCTATCTGGACAGTTCTGGGCAAAATGAAAGGTGTATCCTCGAAGCCATAAACCCTAATCATTGTGGCATTCTCTAAGCAATACCAATCCCCCCAGTTGTGGTTAATTGGTCCATTGTAATCTCTAGGCCTAAGAAACCTTTTTACTTGTTCAGATAAAGAATAATCACAAGGATGGATAAAAAATATATACAAGGGTTTCACAAAGAATTCTTCAAAATGCAAGAAATTTGAATTGGCAAACCTGTTGTCCCAAATAGCAGTCCATAATTGAATAGGAAATGGCCTACCTTCCTTGTCGGATTGTGAAATCCTCAGCTTCTGGGGCCATAAACCTAACTCTTGTCCAAAATACAACACTAAGTGCATCAGCAGTGAGTAATTTCTGAGATGGAGAACAAAAACACCACTCTTTATCGCCATCAAACTTGCATCCAGCTCCTTAAAAACATGTGCAGCATAGTCAAATGATCTGGAATTGTGGTACTGAATGTCTGCAAAAATCACCATGGGCACAACCACCATATGCTCAGGTACCTCCATCCCTAATACCTGTCCCACTGAGTAGTAAGTATATTTTAGGTAAGGTTCGAAGAGGTCTACATGAAAGGGTGGCCCCTCACTACCTTCCATTGGAGTAGGTTTTCCATGACACCTAATTTTGTGCAGAGGTAACCTCCACCCTTTATAAATGGTTTCCATCCTTCTAAACTCACTATCGAGCTCTTCACTCACTACTTTGTCACTGCATATTCCCTCCATTCTAAAAACCTTAGCAATTGCATTCTCAGATACATGTATCAATGGATTCCCTGACAAATCACATATAGCTTTCTTTTTCGAATCATAGTGTTCGGCCAGCAATTTTACCAGTTCAACGTTAATAAAAAAATTAGGGCACACTAATTTCCCTAAATTGAGCCTCCATGGATTGCATACTGGCTCAAAGTGATTTCTCCTGTGGTAATGGAAATTGAATAACTCATAGCCTCTAATCAAAGTCCAAACATCACCTATAAATTTGCATTTGTCGTCCAATTTCTCAACTTCCACTTTGAGTTGTGCAAAATGCCTAGCTTTAGGTCCAAAACCAGGTAACTGGTTTATCAGGTCTTGATTTAGCTTCCTTTTAGTACCTTCTGGTTGCAACTCAGTCTTTTGCTTTTTTTCTTTTGATTGGCTTCCCTCCCCGGGTTTTCTTCCCTTTAGTTTTCCTGAACCAGTGCCTTCCATAATTCAAATTTTATGAATTTTAAGAGGACCAGAAACTTACTGTAACTTCTTCCAAACTCAAGCCAGGTGAATGCCTTAATTGCTCTGCCGGTTCCCTTGCTCTCCTTCGCTTTGAATTCTGTGAGAGAATGATTTCAATTAATCATACCTTGATATGCAAAATCTCCTACGCTTCGTGGCGCCATTAATGTCTTTTACCGATCGAGACATGAATGCTGCAAGTTTTTTTTTTGAAATTCTCGCTATCACATTAGGGTTCAACGATCACCCACCCGCCAAGACGTCTTGCAGTTTCCTCGACATCACAAGTCTCCCCGATAGTTTCTTTCCTTTTGCTTTTATATCGCCATGACTTTCACTGAAACAACTATCTCTCAGACTTAATGAATCGGTCCAACATTTCTTAGCCTTACTCCGAAAGTACTTTGTCTCACCGAGATGTTCACTTTATTGAGTATGTCGCCAAGACCAAGCAATTTGTTATGGCGACAGAATAATACTTGTTGTGATGTCTCTTAGATCTCCCCACGGTGACATGTCTCACCGATACACTTTTTCTTCGGCGAGACCATGCGCATTGTCTTCTCGACACCCTTTATCTTCGTATGCTCAGTTCTGTCGATGTAACCTGAGGGGTCGGTAAGACTTTCTAAATTCTCCTCGGCATCGTTTCTCTCACCGAGTGAGTCCTCCCCTTGCTTTATTGGAAAGACTAATAACGCTATGGGCAATGTTTTAAAATCTCTCTCCGATGACCAAAGTCTCTTCGATAGACTTTACGTTACTCCAATCGGCAAAAGGTAATTTAGCTCGATGTGACCTTACATCGTCTCGCCGATACTTTTTGTCTTGTTGATAACATATAGAAACCCGCATTCTCTTTGTGTATAACTTGATCGGTGTGACCCTTGCTATGTCTTTTCGATACATTTAGGATATGTATATTATCATCGATGAGACCTGCATCAACTTATGCCAATATTTTCATATGTAAAGATTTTAATGTCAGATGAAATTTATGGGGCATTATGGCACAATTTTAAATCAGATTTTGGTAAAATATGCTATGTGAGGATATTTTTGTCTACATTATGAATCTTTTTTCGGAGACTAATAATCATGAAGAAATAATGAATTTGTCAAAATTTGACAGTTCCAATAGCATGAAGGTTTGATGTTTCATGACAATACTAGCATTTCAGTTATAATGATCTATTTAGAGCTCATGGCTCTCCTTTGTATAAACATACCACAATTTTGAATAATATAATCAAGGGTTATGGCGTTCATCTCACTGTTATCATGGTGTGTATGATTTCCATTTTTGCTTTAATTCAAAGAGTAAATTAAAATGCTTGGATGCAGTCATAGATGGATATGTTTGTAAAGGGATTTGATAAGAAGTATTGAGTTAGGATAGAAATTGACACTGTTGTAATGCAATATTGTCAGAGATCTTATATGTTATGTGTTTGGACCTGTTATGGAAATCTAAATATTTGTGAATTAATTCGACTCCCCAATAGTATATGGCATTGGCCTAAATCGTATGTGTTTGTAAGGTTTTGTGTCTGTTTGTCTTAGCTTAGAGCTTGCTACCAAATTGCAAATTAAATGACTATCTTATGTGGTGAAATGTCGTTGTAATCATCTCATGCTCAAAGTAGTTGATACTATTGATGCTTTTCTGTTGTTTAAATTGATATATCAAGCATATATATATATATATATATATATTCAGTTTACCGATACACATTTGCTGTATTTGTGTGATGTGATTATTTGGTTCTTTCAAGTAAAGATTAAACCCTCCTAGTCAATCACAGTAACTAAAGAGTATTAATTGTATCAATAAGAAGAATCACATAACTAGGATTGTCATTCTATCTCAAGTAGAGTTTGTCAGTCATTTACTTGAACATTTATACAAGTTATAAGCTACATCTATGTGCCAAACACTTTGAATTATTGCCATCATAGATTACACTTTTATAGATCTTCATTAGACTCCATACACCCAACAAGGAAGTGGTCTCACGCTTTCATCTTTTAGTTTATCCATTTTATTTTTTACATCTGTTAACTGAACATATTCTAATATAATTCAAATATAATTAAAATTAAAAACATCATAAATTAATTATGTAACCACATAAGTCAAATATAATTCTTTCAAGAAATTAATATCAAATAGACAATACAAATTAATGTCATTCATCTTCTTCTTCATCCAACTCTTTGTCTGTATCATCCGATCCAGATTCAACATTGTAAGGATTGGTCATATCATCATCATCATCATTGATATTAGTTTCAATAATGTCATCATCCACATGGATATCATCTTCATGAACATTAACTCCTACATCATCATGATCTAGTTCCTCCTCTTCGACATCTTCATCAAGCACATCATCAACTAACTGTTGATCCTGATCATCATCTACATCATCTTCTATTTCTTCAGTATCTTCTTCTTCCACCACATTATACTTTACCGGCCTTCCTCTTGGATCATGTCTGACAACATATGACCAACCCGCTTTACCTGGAACCTTTGAGTAAAATACCTGCTCACATTGGCTTGGAAGAACATAGGGCTCATTTCTAGCTCACTCAAAATACCTTGTATTAACCATGGTAAATCCATTATCATGTTCAATAACAGTTCTCTTGGGATCATTTTCATTCAATTGTAGCCTATATTATAGGACGACGAACAAAACTAATTTGAAGGACTTAAAGTCACACTCAAGTATATCATCCAAAATCCCATAGTATTGATTTTCTGAGACTTCTGGATGTATGTCGCTTCTAGATGAAACATTAGTCACCTGGAAGACTGCAGTTATCCCAGAATCACAAGTTTTCTTCGTGTCATCCAGCTTTTTGATTCGAAATTTACGACCATTGCACCACATAGCCTTGTGGTGTTTCACCTACAATATGTCAAACATGCAAAACTTATTGCAATATCGTCAGTTGATAAACATATTTATTCTTGGTCGAATGTATGCAAAGAAAAAAATCTCAACATATATATACATCAATATAATTGAAAATAATTAAATAATATGAGTGATTAATATATTTATACATACCTGTTTATCTCTTAAACCATATGCTAAATCAATTTCCCTTGGTGTAACATTGGAATCTCCATTACGATGAGCTTCTTTAACCAATGAAGCCACACCTTCCCATGTTAATGTGCGACCAGATTGTTGACATCGTTCAATCCATACCGTCATCCAATCAATATTGTTTGCGACGTACAAATGTAGTGCATCCCACTCTCGACCAACTGTATCAAAAAAAAATGAAATTCACAAACAACGTATAATTAGTTAATTACCACGGTATATGACCTTAATTTATAAGTACAATATACATAAAAACCAAATGTAAAATGTATTCTAATTAATCTCTCGTGTAGGAGCACACCTAGGCTAACCTCCATAGTTAGGATATTTTGGCCTTGTATCTGACATTAGCCAAGTCAGAGTAATTGTATGTTTGTTTTGGACCTTAGAAGATCATTGTTGTGGCTAGGTAAGTTAGTCATTAGGACTAAGGTCACCAAAGTTAGTCATTGTTAATAGTTTTTACATTGCTTAGCCTTAGTAGCTTAAGTTGGGATTTGAGTCTTAAATATGTTCTAAACACATGAATGATGTTAGAAAGATGCCATGAGGCCTTTAATGGTGTTGGTTACTCGAAATATAGGAGATAGAGGTCCTAAGAGTTAGGAAGGTGGCATAATGACAGAGTACTTGCCAAATGTTGTTACAAAATTGTCATGACAATAGTTGCCATTATGGCAAATGTTGCATGCAACTCGGTTACATAGGATCCCCTAAAGGATAGGAGTGGGGGATCGACCGACATACCCTACAAACATGGTGAATGGCATCTAATATGAAGTAGGCCCGAATTCAAGAAAAAGGGAGATTGTAATCAAGTTTTTGGAATAGAAGATAGCTCTGCAATTTCTATTTTTATGTGAACTCTGAGTATTATTGAGTGACAATGATACTAAGTGAACTGGATGTTTTGATTTAGTGTTAGAGTCATGTTCATGGGATAGTATTAAATTTTTTTCATTCTGCAAGTTGGTGCAGGAGCACCTAGGCTAACCTCTATGTTTTGTCATTTTGGCTTGTATCTAACCTTAGCCAAGTTAGAATGTTTGAACATATTTTTTTTTGACCTTAGATGGTCTTGCTTTTGTTTGGGATAGGTGACCTTAGTCCTTAGGACTAAGGTCACACTATTTTGCCATTGTTAGTAAGTTAGTTTTCTTAATGTTTATTGTCTAGGGGAGTACAGTCTTTAAGTTGTTCAAATGCTTAAAGAGGTTGTAATGATGCCTTAAGGCTAGTTAATGAGTTGGTTCCTCAAATTCTTGAGGGAATGGTGGTCCTAAGAAATAGGCCAAAGGCATGAAGGAAGATGCCAAATGGAGAAGGTAGTTTGCATTGGTGGTTGCATGCAATCTGGTTACCCTTGGATTCCCTTGGGAATAGGAAGTGGAGGAATTCGACCAACCTGCCTAGAATCATGGAGTGGGCATCTATTATGATCCAAGGCTCATATCTTTGAAGTGTTGGCAGTTTTTGAAATGAGTTAGTAGTTTTGTAATGAAGCCTTTATGAATGAGAAAAAAATAATGAAAATTTTGTGTTTTTGTGATATACCGAGCAATCTTGAGTGAGTGTGCCACTTGAGGGATCGAATGCATTGAGTTCATGTTAGTTTTGTGTTGATAGCATAGTTGTAAGTCTTTTTCATTTGTTAATCAAGCTAGTTTAGGTTAGATTTAGTGTTAGTTGAGTCATTTTTGTGGTAGAGCTCCTGCTGGTCCTGTCCTGACCAGTCTGTGCTCTCATGGCTCCCCCATGATCTCTAACCTTGGGAAACACCTAAGGAAGGGTGTAATGGTAGGGGAGTCAGTAGTGTGTATAGTAGTTAGTGTTAGGAAGCATGACAGAGATTGGAGGAGCTTCTCTTAGCAAATGATCTCTAGGCGAGCAAGTGGAGCCCGGTTAGAGAGCTAGAGGAGAAGTATTAAGGTTACTTGCAGGGAAATACCATACATTATGGTTTCAGTACGGTTCTAGATGGGTTAGGGATAGGTCTTGCTATGATAGGAGGTTAGAGATATCATGAAGTCATTAGAGTAATGTTTGAGTAGGAAAACAGTGAATTCCTAGGAATTAGGCCTACAAACCCTACATACCCTAGGTTATAGGAATCCCCTGTACGGACACTGTCAGGCCAAAACAATCATTGGGTGATTTAAAACTCTTAAAAGGGTACTAGAATATGTCTTGAGGTTAGCAATTTCTTTGGAATAATTTTACAAACAATAGCAAAAGAGGACTGGTAAAGATTACTAGAATTAGGCCTAAATTAAGGTCTTCCATTGATGCAATCTTGAAAACAACCAGAACAAGGCTCAAGAACCTACTGAAATGGTTCCAATTGGCAATGTTATGAAGGTACTGACAAGCATAAACACCCCTGCAAGGAAGAGCAAGGAAGAATGAGTTTGAAGTGAAGATGGCACTGGGAATTCTCTAAGTGAAGAAGGAAAGTGAGCAGGAATTTGAACTTGTGAAATGTTGTCTGACCTCCAAGGTGAAGCAAAAAGGGAGAGCTCTTAGAACAGGGCTAAGATTGGACTTAGTTGCCAATTAGGACCTAGAGGAGACTAGGTTCCCAGGAGAGACTAGCTAGGTCTCTCAGCAAGGTGCAAGCAAACCGAGGAGCTCATACAACACAAGTAAGTTGATTTAAGTTGTTTCAGTGTCCTGAATAGATAGGTTAAGGTTTAAGGGTTTTACTGGTCCTGTCCTGACCAGCTTGTGTTTTTATGGCTCCCCCATGAAATCTAGTCACGGAATTTTCCTGAGGGTAGATGGATGTGTTAGGGGAGCCATTGGTCTGTACATATGTAGAGTTAAGAGTCATGGAGAGTGGAACAACTGTGTTTAATGTCAAGTCCTAGGTGAGCTTAGAGTGCCCGGTTAGAGGTTTGACAGTAATGAATTGAAGAATTTAGGCAGGGGATTGAGGTACAGTACGAAACAAGTACAGTTCTAGGTAGGGTATAGACATATCCTAACATGTTAGAAGGATTGAGGTTTGAGCAAGAAAACTAGTGGGGTCCTACAAACCAGGCTTAATAGCCCTATTTAACCTAGATAATAGGAAACCAGTGTAGGGAGGACTTAGGAGTATAGAATCTTTTGAATCCTTCAAAAAATCCAAAAGGGTATTCGAATGTGGAATTGGTTTTTTAAGTTGTTTGGAAAGTTTGGGCAGGAACGAAGTAAAGGTCTTTATCAAGGGCTACAAGAAATAGGCCTCCTCAAGACCAATTCTTGAAACCGGTAGGAAAGGAGTTTGGAGATCCTCCAAGATGGATCCAGTTGGAAGTACATGGCATGTTTCCAATGTGTTTGGCACCCCTGTAATCAATTCAATGTTTGTGTGATGTTGGCACTTAGAGTCTTCTAAGTGTAGGAGAGAGTTTGCACATAACAAAGTGGTGTTAGTCCTTCAAGGTGAAGCACAAGGTGTGAGACTCTTGAAGAGGAGTTGGATTAGGACTTAGTTAATCATCTAAGCCTAACAAGTACCTAGAAAATATTAGGTTCCCAGAAGAAGACAAGGAAAGTTCTTCTTAGCTAGTTGTGCAAGAAAGCCTTGGAACACTTACACCAATCTCCATGACCATCTTATAATTACCTAAAACTTTCTTCAATCTACCTTTCCCCATCAAGTACTCCCCTTTGAATTTGTTAATGGAGTTGGGATCCCAAATGCGATCTACATGGATCTTTGCTGCAAACTTAGGAAGATATTCAGTAATGTACACCATGGTTTGGTATACCATGTATCCCTCCACCATAGAACACTCGGGATGTGCTCTCTGTCTAACCAAATCCTTCAAAAATATCAAGTGTCTCTCAACCATCCACATTACATTGTGTGTACAGGTCCACACAATTCAATCTCCTCAACTTGGTGTATGAGCTAGTGTTCTTGTGCATTGAAAAATGTCGAAGGTAGACACTTTTGCATTTCACACATTAGATGAGGAATTCTTCTCTTCCAATAATTTATATCTTCTTTATGGATTGTTTTAAATGACAGACATCTACAAGTGATTCAAGGCACAAATATATTAATGATATTTAACAAAAATATACAACGAATTGAACAAATATCGCTACTTACCTCATGTATTTTCCAAGATCATATATAACTTGCTTGACATTGTTGTCGAAGTTGTTTGGGAGAGATAGAGGTAGAACGTACTGTAGCAATTATAAAATGATCTTTTCATTAATATTTTTCCAAAAATAGTAAACATAATACACTGAAAAGTACATGCAATATACAAATATATATATATAATATACCAGAATAATTACCTTAATGAAGGTATGCCAATCATGTGTTTTCATCCCTGACCCAAATTCAACTTTCTTTGTTATGATATTGTTTATGTTGGCAACAAATCCTGTGGAAAATCGAATTTTTCGTATGACTTGTTTTATAGCATTGCTTTGCTGCTCTGTTAATAACCAAGGAAGGGCACTTATATTAATTTGGTCTCCATCACTATTTAATTGAATGACATTTTTCATTGCATGACTAGCTTCCTGAATGTCACTATAAATTTTGACAATTTTTTCTTTGTCATGCCTTCCATCCAATATTTTCCATAACGTTTCTATCATATTATTTCCGATATGCATTGTATCAAACAAATGCACAATTTGTAGCTGCTCATAATAGGGCAACCTACTAAATTGTCTGGGATAACTTTTTAGTACCTGTGGAAGCCGACCATTAATGCCTTGACGACCTTCATGAAGCACATAAGTTAAACAAATTAACAACGACAATCATTGTCAATTACAGCATGATCACAAAATAAAAATATAAATTCAAAACATATCATAAATGATAGATAAACAATTTGATCTGATGTATAACCTTGACGATTAATTCTATTATATTCCAACTTCCATAGGCGAGGTGTCATTCTTCGTGGTTTTGATGTAGTCTCTTCTTTCCCATTGAAAGATGTTTTTCAGTAGTTCAATACTTATGATTTTTGTGGAGGAAGTGTCTATACTCATCAAACACCTACTTTCCTAAACTTGTTGAATGACGAGATTTCATCTTTGGACCACAAATTGGACATGCAAATTTTCCCTTTGTTTGAAGACCTACAAATCATATATAATTGGATTAAATATGTCAATTTTTATAATTATATATAATGAATAGATTATTTAAAAAACATGCATGATATCTAATTCATAAAATTAAATATCGTTAAAGTCATGCAGTCGAACGTTATAACATACCAGAAAAATGTGCTAGCCCTAGGGCATCATGAATTATCCATACAAGCATTGCATGGAATTGAAATTATCTTTGTCTTATTGGTCTAGATACGTCATACATAGTGACGCCATTCCATAACTTTAGTAACTCGTCGATAAGAGGCTCAATATATACATTCATATCTTTAACTTGGTACTTACCTAGTTGAATGAACATAAACATTACATAATTATTATAACCATTTTACTGCAATATATATAAATTCATGTACATGACTATTAAATGAAAAAACATATGTCATTATGCAACAAAAAAGACAAATGAGATGCTACTACGTTAAAGAAAATTGATGTAAACAAATACCTGGAACAATCATTGCCAACATTATGTGCTCCCTCTTTATTGACATCCATGGAGGAATGTTATTGTTGATAACAAAAATAGGCCACACCGAGTAAATAGATCTTAGCTCTCCAAATGGATTGACACCATCCGCTGCCAATGAAAGCCTGAGATTACTAGGTTATTCTTTAAAGTGTGGCCATTTTTCCTCCATGTCCCTAAATGCAGAACCATCTGTAGGCATTCGAAGAATCTCATCTCCACTTCTATTATGTGCATGGTAATCCATAAATTGTGCTAAGCTTTCACACCTAAATAATTGTTGCATACGTGGAATAATGGGAATATAACGAAGAACCTTACGAGACACCTTTTTTGTTAGTTGATCTATTTGATATCTACTGATATGACATTCTGGGCATTCTGTTGCAAATTCATGTTGTTTATGATATATAATATGATCATTGGGACATGCATCTATTGCTTGATACTCCATTCCAATATCTTTCATAATGCCAGATAAATCTCGGTATGAGTGAGGTAAAATATTCGATGGTGGTAACAAAAATTCACCAATCAATCTACAACAAAAAATAACTTCTTAATATAAAGAATATTAAAGGTACATACTTCATCCTTTATTTACTAGCGATGAACTAACAACAATTAAAATAGATGAAAAAAAATGACATATATGACATACCTTAACATCCGTGAGATTGCTATGTTGGATAAACCATTCATAACCTTCAAGTTCACTAGCAACAATATAACACAGAGAAGAGTTGTTTCGGAGCCTTCATAAAGTGGCTCATATGCATTCTCAAGTACAAGTAAATCATGAACATCATCAAAGTCATCTCGATCAACATGATCAGATGTGCCACTACATGTGTCATGGATCAATGTATTTGTACCATCATCTTCAATTGTGTTTTCTCGTGCATGATCATCTTCTTCCATAGGATCATTAACTTCATCTTCGATATTCACAGCTCCATGTTCCTCCGCTTGCAAAACCACATTCTCTGGGCCGTGATAATTCATATTGTGTGCCCTAGGGTGCCCCACCTTTATAATAATGACAGACACAAATAAACCATGATCATGATCAAGTGATTTTTTTTATATATATCAAATGTTAAAACAATATAAACATTTACAAATTCAATCAATATAAACACATATAATGAACAACTTACCAATGGACGATAATCATACCCCCCTTCAATGTGACCATGCTGCCTACAATGTTTCTCAGTTGTTGTGATTAAAAGTCTTCTCGTCTTTAAGCCCTTGCAATTATTGCAAGGACAATAACATTTCCCATCACCCTTTCTTTTCAATATAGCCCACAATCTAGCAACTGTCTCTTCATTTTGTTCTGGACTAATATTATCCGACATGATTTTTCTTTACCAAGCTTGAATATTTAGATCTTCAAAAAATATCAAACTCACACGTACTCCAATAATTTTTAATCATACACAGGTAACAAAATATAATAATTATGATATTTTACACCAAAAAAAATCGGCATGCAACCACCCTTACAAAAGAGAAGATAGTCTGAAGTTAATGACCCCAAAAAACACTTTCAAATGCTAATTCCAGAAATTATTAAATTCTGATTTTACAATGATTTCCAACTATTATACTCCTAAAATTAGAATATTGAACTTGCACAACAAAATCCGGAAATGAAATTCTCAAAATGCAGCTAATAGGCCTCAACAATTAAGGCCTACTCAAGACTTTGTGAAGTCACTGCAAGGTTTCCAGGCCTTACCTGATGATTTGAGCAAGAGGATTAAAGAGTTGGTAAAGATTTTTGATGACTGGAGTGGCACATCTTTACTAGATATTGTAGATGCCCAAGGAAATGTTAGATCACTGCAACAATGGCAGGACAGGGTAGATGAAATCATTAACACTAGCACATTTTTGGAATCTTTTGAAAGGGAGGTGAATCAAGTAGCAGTAAAGTATACAACTTACAGTGCAAAGGTAAATTAGGTGGTAAATTTTAATTGGCCAACAGATGAGGAATATCAAGGATGGGTAGAAAAGTACTTAACTGAACAAGAATAGGACAGAGTCTACAACCGGCAGTTAACAACTCAGCGGTTATGGTTATAACAAATTTTGGCTATGTCTTGGTGGTAGTTTTGGTGCAAGTTTTCAAAGTTTGGAAAATGCAACAGTTATTCTCCAGTGGATGGGATGAACAAGAAGATTCTCTAGAGACTCGGCTGTTGTAACCAATTTTTGAAATGTCATAAGGCGGTCCAAGTGACCAGTGACGTGTATTTTTGGTTTGATGCTTGTTGCTCCTTCATTTTCCCTATAAGAAGGATTTCAGGACCAAAAATATGGCCGGTTAGCAAGTTAGATATCTTTAGGTCAAGTCTAACTGAAGTTGCAGAGCGAATTTGTAAAGAGCCTGATATTATAGTGAAGATACTATTCTTAGGTTTGGTGATGTGAGTGCTCCAAGGCTTGCTTGCACTGCAACTAAGAGACCCAACTTGTCTCTTCTAGGAACCTAGTCTCCTCTAGGTCCTGATTGGCTTAGATGATTAACTAAGTCCAATTCTAACTCTTCTCTAAGAGTTCTATCCTTTGTGCTTCACCTTGGAGGACTAACACCATTTGACAAGTTCAATTTCTCTTCCTCACCTAGAAAGTTCTAAGTGCTAACTTCTCACAAACGTCATTATTCATTGTAGGGGTGCCCATCCTATTGAAAACATTCATAACCTTGCATATTTGAACCATTTTAGAAGGTTCTTCAACCCTATCCTTACCGGGTTCAAGGTTTCACCATTTGAGACCTTAAACATGCCTATTCCTTGTAGCCTTTACCAGTTATGTTTTGTCAATTCTTGCTAAATTTTTCCAAAGACCCTACAAAACTAAAGGCAGATTTGGATACTCATTTGGAAGTTTTAAAAGGTTCAATGGGGTTTAGGGCCTGACAACCTCCATACACTAGTTTCCTACAACTTAGGACAAT
>VCHN02002924.1:0-15521 GCA_007115665.2 Sequoiadendron giganteum | reverse complement strand
AAATAGAGTTTGCCACGGGATCTCTACATTCTTTGATTTCACAAATGCCTACAGATTCTTCCTAATTAACTAAAAATAATTGATAGTAATCAATTTCTGGATACCATGTAAACGGTTGCTTTTGCTACCTATCTCCTAATTATTGAGATATTTATTATGAGAAAGCTGCAAATAAAATGAAACCCCAGCCTGAGCAGCGAGAGACACATTTTCTGAGAAAAGATGTGTGTAGATGCAATTTGATTTGTTCTTAACATCCTTGGAGAGATTGATAATGTATCATTTGATTGACCCACGCAGATCAGCTATTGAGAGGATCACGCTTTATTATTATAATATATCGATTCTGTATTGTTGTAATTTAAGTTTGTCAAGATGAAACAGGGACACCGTTGTTATCCATTGACTGAGCTCTGGTTGTTATATTGAGCTTCCATCATTTGGTTGTTAAATTCAACTCTTTAGTATTTATAAAGAAAGTGGGATTTATCATTAAGTTTTGACTCAAGCTCTGTAATTCATTTATTAAATATGGAACAAGGAGAAAAATAAAAGGCCAACGCCTGGTAAGTTATCGAGTTCCATTAAAATGGTGGTAAAGCAGTGAAACTAATATTTTGGAAGTGACTATCATTATTAAAAGGTAAAAAATTATTGTAAGTATTATTGGTAAATTATATTGATTTTTTTTTTTTAACTAGGTAATTTATTTAAAATCGATATTATTAATAAAATATGTGATAGAAAGTTTGGAAGAGATGGTAAGAATGTTAATTGAAATATTATTTTTTATTTTAAATGAAAGTGATCAAATATATTTTTTGAAAAATAAATATGTTAGAAAGATAATTAGATGATAATGTGCTACGTGAAATATGAATTTTACAACATTAATGTGATGTGAAATTTCATTAAAATTTACATTAAAGTCCTAGAAATTAACTGCTTTGATTTTAGTTTAAGGGGAACTATGAATTATGGATCTAAAATAAAAGGACATGACTTAAGGGAATAAAATTTGGTGAAGTTGACCAAGGCAACCAAATTTCATTTTAAGGTCCTAGGATAAAATGAATGCTTTAGGGTTTAGGGTAACAACATGGCTTGAGGGGATCTATGTAGTAAGGTCCTAGGGAAAAATGACATGGTTTAAGGGAATAAAATTTGGTGAAGTTTCCTGAGGCAACCAAAATTCATTTTAAGGTCCTAGGAAAAAATGAATTCTTTAGAGTTTAGGGTTTAGAGTTTAGGGTTTAGGGTAATAGGATGGCTTAAGGGGATCTATGAATTAAGACCTATCCTAGGAAAAAATGATGGATTTAGGGTTTAGGGTAATAGGATGGCTTAAGGGGATCTATGAATTAAGGTCCTAGGAAAAAATGATGGATCTAGGGTTTAGGGTAATAGGATGGCTTAATGGAATCTATGTAGTAAGGTCCTAGGATAAAATGACATGGCTTAAGGGAATAAAATTTGGTGAAGTTGCCCAAAGAAACCAAATTTCATTAAGGTTCTAGGACAAAATGATGGCTTTAGGGTTTAGAGTTTAGAGTTTAGAGTGTAGGATTTTGGGTAATAGGATGGCTTAAAGGGATCTATGTAGTAAGGTCTTAGGACAAAATGATGGCTTTAGGGTTTAGGGTAATAGGATGGCTTAAAGGGATTTATGAAGTAAGGTCATAAGACAAAATATTTTATGGCTTAAGGGGATAAAATTTGGTGAAGTTCAAGATAGTGTTTCTAGCTTTAACTAATTTTTTTTACATCAATTTCAAACTACAAATAAACTATAAATAATGAAGCACTATCTTTCTCAACTCTATGTGTTTACTAAAATTTACTATTTTAAAGGGTCTTCAAAAGACCTTGCAATGTTCTATAAAAAAATTATTTGTTGAGCTACTCATGGTATAACTACAATGTTAGTTACATTCTGACACATAAAAGGCTTCCAAAATGAGTTCCTTCCAAATAATGGACTTGATCGAACCTGAAAAATGTTGAAGTTTGGGTGGCCCTTGAAATAATGGACTTGCAAGTTAGTGAGAAAAATTTCCTTGTGGAAAATTTGATTGAGATAGATCTTGTTTCGACTGGCCAACCTCTCATGAAATCTCATTCATATTATAATCTTGCACGATCTTATTATTCTTAAATTTGGTTGCCTTGGGCAACTTCACCAAATTTTGAGAACTTCTTTGATCCCCTTAAGAAATATCATATTAGGACTCCTTAAGACATCAATTTAGGGTTTAGGGTAAATAGGATGGCAAATAAGGGGGTTAATAATTTTGTTTCATCACATATGAATACTTGATTAGTATTGGTAATTCATATTCTTTCCCTAATCAACTTCTAAATCTTTGAATAAAATGTGTGGAAATATAACCTATGACCAAAGTTGGATTGATTTTCTATCTATATCAAGGGAATCATCCATAGTAAATTTGAGGATTGTTAAGCATTCAAGCATAGGGGAAAATGATTCAATGATCCTAAACTAGCTACATTATTCTTGGGAACAAGGTCAACAAAACCCTTAAGAGGTGAGTCAATGTAGAGTTATTTTAAGAGTATTTTCCTATATAATTATTGAGTAATGATCTTTAGCTCATGGACCAAGTTTTATAATGATCTAGCTAGATGCATTACAAACATGGTTTGATCCTAGGCTTCACACATATGTTTATTCATTGAAGATCCATAAAAATAGAATATATATCACTACCATATAAGTATATAAGTGATCATACAATTATGTTGAGGTCTCTACTCTTCTAGTGAGGAAGTTTAACTATCTACTTAGACTTTAACAATAACATGGTTTAAATTGTAACATATTATGGTATAGTATCATGTTGTAAGATAGTAGGAATAATAATAGATGCATAAGACCCATATTATTAACTCAATTAAGGTACCACATACAATTACCTTTTAATTGGTCATTAGAAAACAACATTAAACACCAAAATACATGCTAAATATATTTTTTATTGTAAGGTAAAAATAATAATTTAACATCTCAATAGAGCATAATGAAGCATCATAAATTATGCATACATTTTGATCTATTAAATTGCCATGTGGTAATAAATACATAAACTAATTGAGCATAATCCATAATAGAAACACATAATTTATATCAATTCTAATGATCCACTAACTTCCCACAAGTAAGGTTTAACATATTTTTTTCTAATCTAATTATATCTATGTTCATAACATTTAATTGATTTTGTCTCTTGACATGTCTCTAACTTAATGAATCCACATTTAAATGTATAATATTTATCAAATCCTATTTCATTGTCAATACCAAGGACCCTAACTTACTATGTATCAACCTAAATCTATCGAATAATTTCTTCCATAGGCATGCCTACATACTTGTCTCCATACAATTCAAATGAAATTTAAAACATTTAAACAATGCAATTGAAATTTAAAAAATTTAAGCAATGCAAATGGATTTTTTCCATTATTAAATATTCAAGCTTGAAATTAGGGTTTTCAAATGCAAATTTTTTTGTTTGATTTCAATTTAGGGTTTTCAAATGTAATTTTTTTTGTTTGAATTCAATTTAGGGTTTCAAGAAGCAATTAGGGTTTTCAATGCAAATATATTTGTTTGATTTCAATTTAGGGTTCTCAAATGCAATTTTTTTTGTTTGATTTCGATTTAGGGTTTCAAAAAGCAATAAGGGTTTTTAAATGCAATTTTTTTTATTTCATTTCAATTTCGAGTTACAATTTTTTTTATTTCCTTTCAATTTAGGGTTTTCAAATGCATTTTTTTTTGTTTGATTGAACAATTAAGGGTATCAAAAGCTAAAAAAAATTCTTAGGTTACAATTTAAGGTTGATTTTTTTTGGTTTATATTCAATATCTAAGGTTTCATTTCATGTTTTCTTCTTCTTCTACAAAACCCCATTCCTTTATTATAGGTAAATAAAAATGCATAAAACTCCAAACAAATTGAAAAAATAAATGCTAAAATCTATCTTTGTATTAAAAATTTCAAAAAAAACCAAAAAATGCAAAAAAAATGGGGTGGGGCGCGTACCTAGAGGTCGTTATTTATCATCCTCAATTGGGATCCTGTGCGCAATGAAAATGACTTCAGTTTCATTTTTATTTTATTTTTAAAATACCATTACAAAACGAGATCCCATTTTGTAAAACAAGGGATCTTGTTTCCTCAAGGCCGTTTCGGGGCCCATTAGTAAACGAGATCCCATTTTTTTTTAAAAAAAAAGGATCCCGTTTAGATTTTTGGCTTGGGATCCCATTTGTTAAAAAGTAGGATCTCATTTTCTTCATGCCAATTTCAAATTTTTGCTTAAGGCAAAAACTTCCAAGTTTCAGGGACTCATCTTTGTGCTTTTACCCAAGGGACCAGACCAGCTACTAGTCTCTGAGAAGCTTGAGACCACTAATGGCCTATCACTCCTTAGCTAGGAAGTGGATTTTCTCATCAATACTGGGTTGAGAAAAACTGCCCTCTTTCTTGCCTTTTTTTTGTGAGTGACTAGTTTCATAACCAACCTTAGCCACCCTTTTTGTATGACTATTCCTGAGTTCTTGTTGGAAAACCTAAATGGTAATGGTGGTATTCTTCATAGTCTCCTTGTTGTAGTCAACAATCTCTTGGAGATATTTCATTATTTTGTCTTGGTTACTATGAATAGTGGTAATTTCCTCCTATAGTTTCACTTTGTCCTCCTTTGTACCCACTAGAGCTCTGAGCTCATTCACCTTCTCCCAATTATCCCATTTGTTGAAATACTTGGGGAGGGAGGAAAGAATATCCCAACGCCTACCATGCTTGGCCTCCCTTGAACAAGACACTTGTTGTTTAAGCACCTTGTTTTCCAACACCTAATTTTTTTCCTTTGTAGTAATAAGTTGAGCCAAAAGCCACTTTAGAATGTTGTTTTGGACATTGACAATCACCACAATTTTATCTAGTTTATGTTGAAGGGGAACACAAGAGGTACAAATTTCATTACCTAGATTGGGTTCAACAGAGGTCCCTTCTAGGTTCATACAGAGTTTAGGAGATCTTTGAGGGCTAGAAGGGTTAATGGCAAGGGGATTTGAAAATAGTAGACACATCATCATGAATAGGGGAGCGCATGGGAGATTTTTCAGGGGTATATTTCCAGGACTCATCATCTAAGTTAATCAACTTATCAGAGCCAAAGGTAGAAATGGGGTGGGTTTGGGAAAGAAACACAATTTTTGGGGTCGAGAGTTTCCTCAATGAAAATGGTTTTACACCGTGCCTTGGTCATTCTATGAGTGGTGGGTGGGGTTTCCTCCAAGGCATAAGTGGAAAGGGGGCCCTTAGAGGGATTGGGAGGATTGCAAATGATAAGAGTGTTCCTTTTGACACAAGTCAGGGAGGGGGAAAGAGCAGCTCGGTGATGGAAAAGGCAAGAAATTAACCCTTGGTGCATGGGAAGGTTTTTACTTTTACCCTAAACACTCTTGATGGAATATTCAAGGGAAGAAAGGACCCAGAAAGTGAAGTTCATCTTAACATTATAACAAAAATGGTTTAACATGAGAAAGAGATGGTCATGAAAATGATGAAAATGACCCTCCAATGTGACATACCTCATAAGCACCTCCTCTATTTTGCTCCACACCTCGGGGAGGCCAGCTCTGTTGAAAATATTTTGCAACCTATTAACTTTTTCATCATCCTTCAAGAAGCTCTCCATGTCTTTCTAGTAGTACCCCTTAGACTTTCAAGGGATGCAAGCACCATCCAGAGAAAGCCCTGTGACCTCTACAATCAACTCAATGTTCACAAGGAAGGAGCACTCTCCAATGGTGATGGTGCCTTCATTCTAGGAATTGGAAAAATCTATTGACAAATTAGGGTCATGTCCCTTCATTCCCTTCAATACGAGGCCAATTTACCTCATTGGAGAATATCCCAAACATTTCTATCATTCTTCCACACCTCGCAAGAGGTGGGTTCATCCTGGACTAGCTCGTCCCCCATGAAGAGATTCACAAACAACAAAGAAAGAGAAGGAGTTATGTAGAAATATTAAGAAGAATACCTAAGTTAGGAATAGAAAGGCTTGTGAAAATACTACCTAGAGAGGGTGGTTTTCTATAATTTCAAACCATGGTAGATGAAAAAAGGAGCTGACAAGAAATCCAACTCAATCTCATTGCTATAGTACTTTGACATCATTATTAATTGAGTCACACACATGTCTGAGGATTCGAGAGATATCATCCTAGATAACCAAATTTGGAGTAAAAGTGCTAATGTTAGTAAGAACATCTACCACTTGGTTTATATTTCTATACACGTGAGTAGATCTACTATTCCCAAGAGTAAAAATGAGATTTCATGCTAATAGGATGGGGTCATAGAGAGACCAGAAAGGTTTAGCCATCCTAGTTAGCATAAGAATGGGAAAAGCCAACATTCATGGTGATCCAAATACCATAGTACACCACCACCACCTTCATAAAGTTGGAGGAGTGAATTCCAAGATTCCTGCATAAGTTTAAACCATTTTCCCATTATGATCTACAATGACCACACCATCACCCACCCAAATTGAGATACCTTTGGTCGAGCCATCAAAGTTGAGCTTAAGCCAACTAGGTTCGAGGAGAACAAGGGAGTACTACTTCGGTATCGAGGGATACAAGAGCTCAGAGCATTGAGGGCCTCAAAAAGATTCTAGGCTAAGACAATAGAGAACTCAAAATTGTTAGGATTCCTTTTAGGCTTGCAGGAGGTCATGGTGAGATTCTCAACAATCTGATTGGTAACCTTATTGGCCACGACCATCCAAGGAGTTTTTTTATCTCTAAGTATCCTATTGTTATGCTCTTTCTAGAGTGCCCACCCTATGAAAAAAAGAGCTTTCCACCATAGCTCAACAAGTATGGGGTGAGAAGCCAGTGGGAGCCAACTATCTAGAACCCTCTTAACATCCTTATGCCAGACCCAACTAGTATTGAAAAGAGATTGAATTTTTTGTCAAACCTGCCAATAATAGGTATAATTAAATAAAAAATGGGAGATAGATTTGAATTCATCTTCACATAGGAAACACATTTGGTTGCCAAGATGGTGGCCTCTCTTCTAAAAATTATCCAGAGTGAGAATCTATTTATGGCAAGCAATCCACTAGAAGAATTTAACTTTGAGAAGAGATTTGTTCCTCCAAACCTTCATTGAGTTAAACTAAGGAACCCAGGTACTACATAGAATGTTGCATACAAACTTAACAAAATAGTCCCCATCCTTAGAATCCACCCAAACCAGGGAGTCTGGAAAATTAAAGTTAAAGAACTTGTGATTGTTAAAAGATGTGAGAGTTAGTTGGATATGTTAGCAACTAGTTATGGTTGTTATTCTAGTTATAGTGATTATTTCTTGATATCTACTTAGGCCGTTTTTTTACTATTGGATTTATTTTTTGTGTTTGAATATCGAGTTGACACAGATTTATTCTTTTATATGACAATTAGTCTATTTTTTTTATTCGATCTTATATTTTGTGTATTGGTATGATTGAGGACGAAGTAGGTCATGTTTGGGATGATGTTCACCTTGGTTATTATTGTATGTATCTTCCAAAGCACATGGAGTGCCTAGATTTTTCAATTGTACATGTTGGCTATAGGGATTGTCTTCTTAATGTTTGAATTTACTTTGACCCCTTATGCAATGTATACAAGAAGTGGGAGAATGCTAGGAAAAGGTGTGTTGTTTAATTTGTATAATCTAAAAATTAATATTTATTTATAATGCACCTAAGGGATCTAGGGATGTGTTCATCACATGGTCAAACATTCTTAGGGCACTTCCTATGTTGTAACATTGAGATAAATATTTAGTGTGGGTTGTACATGTGAAATATATTTAAAATTGAAAAAGCTTAGTACCAGAATAAATAAAAAACTTGGTACCCAAAATTAAAAGAAGGGGACCTAGTTTTGTAAGCTCATGGATGCCTTTTATGGATTAAAGCAATAATTCCTTCTTATTTCTAAGTTTCTATTCAATTTTTTTATGGGATTAGAAGTGGTTGTGTGTGGTATTATCGTAAGTGCTCAAAATACTAGAGTGCTAACATGCATTGCACCATGTTTAATGATATAATTGTTCAAATAAAATAATTATTACTCTTATTTTCACATATTACCTCCTTAATAATTTATAAATTTTGTAAAAAATATTTAAACCTCATATTTTAAAACTATTAAATATTAAAATTCATATTTATTAATACTTACAAAAGAATAATATCCATTCTTGAATTTTGAAACTAACTAATTAAATAAAAATTTAATTTTTAAACAATTATGTATAAAGAAATTATTATCACTATTTATTTCTTTTACATTAATAGTTCTTAAAAATCTTAATTTCAAATAATTTTTAAAAACAATTAAATTATTTTTAAAATTATAAAAAATAAATAAATTATATTTAATAATCAATTCACTAGGAAGAATTCACTTCCAACAATTCATCACCATGGATAATTATGCAATTAGAAAATTGCTTGTAGTGAATTTTCCTAAAGATGAATTTGTCAATTGTTGAAGATGAATTGTTGCCATAAATTGATCTACGGTAAATTACTGACGATTAATTTACTTTGAAGCCAAATTAACACCTTCTTGAGGAATGTTAGTTGTGAAGGCTAAATTAAGAAACTTCTAATTCGAATAGATGTTTCTAGTATTATTTAGAAACTTCTCATTCGAAAGTTTCCCCTCTTTGATAAATACACCAAATGATCTCCCATGTTTAGTTGATGTTTTTATATTGAGAGAATGTGGTTATGATTGGTGCTTGGAGCTTCTGATGTAATGTTTTTCTTTTGTAATAAAAACTATTGCTCCTTGCCCCATAGTTTTTCCTCCACATTAGAGGTTTTCCACATAAATCTATGTGTACTCTGCATTGTTTTATATTTTTGTCTATTTTGTTTCCTGTGTTTACCTTTATTGTTGTTGTTATCATACACATTTTGGTTTAAATTTCATAACAATTGGTATCAGAGCACCAAGTTGTTGGAAGGTTTGGTGTGTGTAGTTTTTCTTCGTTGAGCAGCAGGGAGGCCACAATGAGTGACATGGAGAAGTTAAACAAGGCTAATTTTTCCCTATGGAAATCCCAAATGGAGGATATACTGATTTTTAAGGATCAATATTTGTCAATCAAAATAATATCAAAGAAACCCACATCGATGATGGATGAATTTTAGAAAAAGCTATATAGAGAGACAATTGCAACCATCTGTCAATAGCTGGATAAGAATGTGTATTTCAATGTTGTCGAAAAGAAGACAGCAGCAAAACTATGGAAAAAGATTCATGATTTATATGAGAAGAACAAAACGTTGAATAAAGTCTTTCTTATCAGAAAATTATACAATCTCAAGATGAAGGAGGGTTCTTTAGTAGCAAAACATTTAAATGAGTTCAATATAATTACTAATTAGCCTGCCTCTGTTAAAATCACTTTGGATGATGAGATTAGAGCTATATTATTAATGTGATCAAAGTTGGGCAACTGAGAGAACCTAATCGTAGCTATTAGTACTTCGGCACCTGGAGGAACTCTGAAGTTTGATGACATAAGTAGCAGTTTAATGAATGAGGAGTTGCACCACAAATCAATGATAGAAAACTAGGGAGGAGAAGCCTTAACCCTAGCTGATCACGGTAGGAAATTTGATCGAAACCGACAAGGTCATTCAAAGTAAAGAGGTAGATCAAAATCAAGAAGAGGCAGACTCACCTGCTATCATAGTGGCAAATTGGAACACATGAAAAGAGAATTTCAAGTCTGGAAGCAAGAACAAAAGGAAAAAATATCAGCTAGTGTGAATGAAGAAACTATTGTTGTTGCATCAGATGGTGAGGTATTAATTACTGTTTCATATGAGGATGCATTCCTTTATAATTATAATCATGATATTGATTGGATTTTAAATTTTGGAGCCTCCTACCATGCTACCCCAAGCAAAGAAAATTTTATTTCTTATAAATCTAGTAATTTAGGTAAGGTTTGCTTGGGTAATAATATTTTTTGTAGTATTGAGGGAGTGGGAGATGTTTTAATAAAAAATGGAAGATGGTTGTAGTTTATTGCTTAAATAGGTTAGGCATGTCTTAGATCTTGGAATAAATTTAGTTTTGGCTGGAAAGCTAGATGATGAAGGCCGCCATATAGGATTTAGCAAGGGATGTTGGAAAATTATAAAAGGCTCGCTAGTTGTTGCAAACAGGTAGAAAATAGGCACTCTTTAAACATTAAAATCAAAGATGTAGAAGTCAGATATTGGTATTGGTGTAGAGGAGCCTATAATAAATTTGTGGCACAAAAGACTTGGGCACATGACTGAAAGAGGCCTAAGAATACTTGCTGAGAAAAAACTTTTGCCTGGAATAAAAGGTACAGAATTTAAATTTTGTGAACACTATACATTATGGGTAGACAAAAAAGAGTGTCATTTATAAAGAATAATTCAAAAAGGAATATAGAAATATTAGATTTGGTGCATTCTGATGTTTGTTTCCCAATTAACATAAAATCACTTGGAGGGGCTACTTATTTTGTTACTTTTATTGACGATGCATCGAAAAAGGTGTGGGCTTTCCCTATTAAGAGCAAGGATCAAGTTTTAGATATTTTTCAAAAAATTATATGGTTGTTAAAAGGGAAACTAATAAAATATTGAGATGTATTAGAACAACTAATGGTGGGGAATATTGCTCCAAATCCTTTGAAGAATATTGTAGTAAACATGGGATAAAGCATGTAAAAATAGTTCCTCTCACTCCACAACAAAATGAAACAACTGAGAGAATGAATCTGACTATAATGGAGAAGGTGAGAAGTATGCTTTCAAATTCTAGTTCAATTCCTAAACATTTTTGGGCAGAGGTTTTCTATACTGCTCATTACTTAATAAACCGCTCTCCCACAACTTCATTAGATGGAGGCATTCCCAAAAAGGTATGGACTGGTAAGGAGTTATATTATTCTCATCTGAAAATTTTTGGTTGTGAAGCTTATGTGCACATTCCTAAAAACAAACGTCCAAGTTGGATGAAAAATCATTGAAATGTATTTTCGTCGCATATGCTATCAATGAGATAGGTTATCAGTTGTGGGATCCTCTAAAGAGAAAATTTACCAAAAGTAGGGATGTTATTTTTAATGAAGGATAAATGTTTAAAAATAATGAAAAAGGTGTGGAGATGCAAAAATTTGTTGAAATTAAAGGACAACAAGAGGAACAACAAGAAAATTTGCCACCATTAAAAGAAGCCAGTACTAGAAATAATGACCAACCATTACAACATAATGAAAATGAGGAACAACAACAACAACAAAACATGTAGGAGCCCTTACAAGAGATTCAACCTGAAAACATCGTACCATAGTTGGTTCATAGATCTACTAGACCTCATAAGTTTTTGCAAAGATATCCTCCCTCATATTATATTTTATTCACTGATGAAGGTGAACCTAGTTTTTTTCACGAAGCTTGTAAATATGAGCATAGTAAAGAATGGAAGAAAGCGATGGAGGATGGAATGGACTCTTTGCTGGAAAATAGAACTTGGAAGTTGGTAAAGCTTCACAAAGGAAGAAATGCCCTACAAAACAAATGGGTGTACAAGATCAAACATAAGGGTGATGAGAAGAAGAGATACAAATCAAGGCTAGTGGTGAAGGGATTTGCTCAAAAAGAAGGTATTGACTTCACTAAAAAAATATCACCTGTTGTTAAAATGTCATCCATTAGAGTTATTCTTTGTCTTGTTGTTTCTCTATATTTGGAATGTGAATAATTATATGTAAAGAATACCTTCCTTCATGGAGAATTGGAAGAGGAAAATTATATGGAGCAGTAAGAAGGCTTCAAAATAAAAGGTAAAGAGAAATTGGTTTGCAGGTTGAAGAAGAGCCTCTATGGCTTAAAACAAGCACCTCGCTACCTAGTGGTATAATAAATTCAATTCATTTATGTTGGAGTAAGGCTTTAATAGACTAGAGACTAATCATTGTTTTTACATCAAGAGATATGACCAAGAAAATACATTATATTATTGTTATATGTGGATGATATGTTAGTTGTTGGACATGATAAGAATATGATTAATAGGTTGAAGAAGGATTTAGGTAGCTAGTTTGTAATGAAGGATGTGGGTCTAGCACAACAAATTTTAGGCATGAAGATCATTCGTTGTAGAAAGAAGAAAAAATTATGGTTGTCACAAGAAAAATATATTGAGAAGGTGCTTGATAGATTTAATATGAAGGATTCCACACCAGTTGGTACACCTCTTCCTTCCCATTTCAAATTGAATGTCGATTTATGCCCTTGTGATGACAAGGAGAAGGAACAAATGAAAAATATTCCTCATGCTTGAGACATTGGTAGTTTAATGTATGTCATGGTATGCACACAACTAGACATTGCACATTCAGTGGGAGTAGTCAACAGGTTCCTTTCCAATCCAGGCAAACAACATTGACAAGCAATGAAATGGATGTTAAAATACCTCAAGGTACTAGTAATTACTGTTTATTTTTGGTCATAATGATATGGTTCTTGAAGGATTACAAATCTAGATATGGCTAGAGATTTTGACACTAGAAAGTCCACCACTGGTTGTCTATATACATTTGCAAGTGCAGCAGTGTCTTGGGTATCTAGGTTGCAAAAAATAGCAACTCTCTCCACAATAGACGCAAAATACATAGTTGCAACTGAAGCGTGCAAAGAGATGTTGTGGATACAATGATTCCTTGGAGATTTATGAGTAACACAAGACAAGTATGTAATATACTGTGATAGTCAGAGTGCCATTCACTTAGCGAAAAACCCAACCTTTCACTCACGAACCAAACACATTGACTTAAGGTATCATTGGATTAAGCAAGTGTTGGAGGAAGGAAAACAACACTTGGAAAAGATCCATATAGATGAGAACCCTATTGATATGCTTACAAAAATCCTACCAAGAGCCCAGAAATAGTTATGTAGGAGCTTGGAAGACCTGCAAATGCCTTGATGCACAAGCTTGGGCAAGGATCAATAGCACAAAGGTTCATCTACTATAATAGTTTTTTATCCAGGAACCTATTGTTTAGCTTCAAGTGGTAGAAATGTTAGTTGTGAAGGCTAAGTTTAGCTTCAAGTGGGAGAATGTTAGTTGTGAAGGGTAAATTAAGAAACTTCTAATATGAATGGATATTTCTAGTATTATTTAGAAACTTCTCATTTGGAAGTTTCCCCTCTTTGATAAATACACCAAATGATCTCCCATGTTTAGTTGATGTTTTTGTATTGAGAGAATATGTTTATGACTGGAGCTTGGAGCTTCTAATGTAATGCTTTTTTGCTATAATAAAAATTGTTGATCCTTGCCCCGTGGTTTTTCCTCCATAGTGGAGGTTTTCTATGTAAATCTTTGTGTACTCTACACCATTTTTTTTTTTTGTCTATTTTGTTTCCTATGTTTACCCTTATTGTTGTTGTTATCATACATATTTTGGTTTAAATTTCAAAACACCTTCTACAACAAATTATAATTTGTTAGCTATGATCTCATATAAACAGTGACCTTACTTGGCACTATGATCTCCTCTTTATGGCGGCTTCTATGTCTTCAAAAAAAATTGATTTACTCTTATTTTAGCAGCCATGGTTGTGAGAGAAACACCTAATGTGGCAATGTGTTGTACATGTAGCTTATTCAAAACCATGATCCCTTTGGACACTTTGACTATCTTTTAAAGGTTGCCCATTTTACATCTATGATCAATCTTTGGACTGGCTAGAATGACTTCAAATACATGATGACTACACCTCAATCAATGTGCCTCTTTCTTTTCATTTTCTTTGGCCAACAATAATGATTCCTTGAGGGCTGCCATATTGCAAATGGCTAGAAGAAAACATAGGTTTTATAAGGTATAGTGTATAAGCAAGCATTAACTAATTTCTTTTTAAACTTCATCCATGTGCTTTTGAGATCAGGATGTAATTATGTAAGAAGTGTAAATATATATGCAACATTTTCAATCCCTATTTTTTATAATCTATTTAGACTTTCATGGTGGGTATGTGAGTTTTTAATAATTATGGAGGTGCATTAATTTTTTTTTTATCTTTGACACATTATAAGCTTGCAAACTTATGAAGTTTGAGGTGTAAAAAATTTAAAAAGGAGCATCAAAAATTTTGAAATCTTATTTTAAGAGAGATTTTTATTTCTACATTAGAAATTTATGCTTTTTTTTTGAGATTCAATTTTTCTTAGAACATCCTAGCAACTTTGTCAATTTTGACACAAATCATCCATATTTTGAGATTGAAATATGAACTTATACAAGGTGACTCGATATGATAGGGATGAAGTTTGGAATTTAACACTTAAAATTTCAAGACAAGCCTATGACTTTGTCACTCAATAATCTAAGGCACTTTGTCTTCTTTGGTAATGTCATTAATATTTTCAATAAAAGAGTATTCCTTTATCATCAAATCTGCATAATTCAATGAGATAAACTTGTTGCAATTTTTTTTAAAAGAACTCTTTTTTTATATTATTTATTTAAATATTAAAAAAATAATAAATGTTCAAATGTGCTTCACAAACAAGATTGAAACCATATTTAAAATTGAACATTAATAATGCTTACATGAACCAAGATAAATTGATATTAATAATTGAAAGAAAAATATTATCTAATAAAAAATATTTTAAAATACATATATCTTAATTTTTTTTTAAACTTTAAAGAATGTAGATAATATTTTGGTTGATATGTTATCTCTAATGTCTACATGGGGAATGTTTATTTTGATTTTATTCCAAATTTCCCCTCCTTCACTCAATCCCTCTCTAAACTCATGGGTTCCTGTCCTTTCGTACCAGATCTTCCTTAGCCTTGTCAACCATTCCAATCCCTGTGGAACTTTCTTCACTCTCGGACATCTCTCTAAACGAAATCTCTCCAGGACGGCCACCGTCCTCCAAATCCGGCAACTCCTCCAAAAGAGGGAAGTCTGCTATAAATAGAAAGCGTAACTTGGGAAACGCAGATGACTTTCCCAAGGCGTTTGCTAGTTTTCTACAACTCTTATTACCCTCTAATCTCAACTCTATCAAGTTCGGCATTGCTTCTAATGCCGGATAATCGCTACAATCATAACCCCTTATTATGAGTTGCCTCAAATTTGTTAGCCTACACACCCAACTTGGCACCGCAATGTTCCGCAAACAAAGTGTTTGAAGATCCTGCAGGTCAATGATATTGTATCGTAGATTCGATTCTGTGCAACAACGAGATACTATTGATAGACGACGCATCTTGAGTAGCTGAGGAAGGATTCCATCTTCGCTACTCACAAACTCCCTTTCATGGTTTACATACAATCTTAATTCTTGGAGGCGGGTTAATTTGGCGACATCCTCCAACTTTAAAAACCCATCCTCTTCA
>VCHN02003196.1:0-14724 GCA_007115665.2 Sequoiadendron giganteum | reverse complement strand
TGTTCAAAAGAGTTTTGATTAGACAATCGGTCAAGGAGGAACCTAAACAAAGGAGAGCTCTATTTAGAGTAAGGTGCAAGATACTCGGTAAAGTGTGCAAGGTCATAGTATATTTAGGTTCAACAGACAATATTATCTCACAGGAGGCAGTAATGAAACTGAAATTGGAGAAGGTACCCCACACTAACCCCTACAAGGTCACATGGCTTAACATAGGGCAAAGTGTTTTAGTGAATGAGCAAGTAACGGTGGAATTTTCCATTGGAGGATACAAGGATAAGCTAGTTTGTGATGTTTTATCCATGGATGCATGTCATCTACTATTGGGCAAACCATGACAATATGACAGGAGTGCCATGTATGATGGAAAGGAGAATACAATCTCATTTAAGAAGGATGGAAAGACCTTTAAGTTGCAGTCACTATCAAAGGAGGATGAAGGACAGTCAAAGACACCAAGTGTGCTACTAAGTAGTGGGAAAGAGTTACTCAACACCCTACATGAAGGTGGAGAAGGATATGTAGTATTGTTGCAATCCAAGGAGGAAGATAAGACTGAAAAACTAGTCATACCCAGAGCAGTCCAAAATTTACTTGAGAAGTACAAGGACATAGTAAGTGATGGTACACCTGCAACTTTACCTCCTAAAAGGGCCATTAGTCATCAAATTGACTTCATACCTAGAGCATCCTTACCTAACAAAGCAGCATATAAGCTTACACCGGATCAGAATTTGGAAGTAGCTAGACAAGTGCAAGAGTTGTTGGATCCAAAATTGATTCAAAAGAGCATCAGCCCATGTGCAGTACCAGTAGTCTTGGCAACCAAGAAGGGAGGAAAATTGAGATTATTTATTGATTCTAGAGCAATAAATAGAATCACAATTAGGTATAGGTTCCCTATTCCTAGAATTGAAGACCTAATGGATTGTCTTGGAGGAGCTCATTATTACACCAAGTTGGATCTCAAGAATGGATACCATCAGATCAAAATTAAGGATGGTGATGAGTGGAAGATAGCATTTAAGACAAATGATGGGTTATATGAATGGAGAGTGATGCCATTTGGTCTCTCTAATGCCCCTAGCACATTCATGAGGCTCATTAATGAAGTGCTCAAATATTTCATAGGAGTATTTGTGGTGGTATACCTTGATGACATCCTTATATTCAGCAAGACAACAGAAGAGCATTTGAAACATGTGGAGTTGGTTCTTAGAAGGTTGAAAGAGGAGAAGTTGGCAATCAATCTAGAGAAGTGTGAGTTCTTTAAGCAAGAGCTTGTATATTTGGGTTTTGTAGTGTCTAAAGGATCATTGAAGATGGATCCAAGCAAGGTGGAAGCTATCCTAAATTGGCCTACACCAACCACAGGGACTGAGGTAAGAAGTTTCCATGGATTGGCTCAATTCTATAGAAAATTCATAAGGAACTTTAGTGGTATATGTGCACCGGTCCTAGATACAATCAAAGGAGGTCTGAAAACCAAGTTTAAGTGGACACAAGAAGTTGAGAAAGGGTTTGAGAAACTGAAACAAGAAGTGGCAACTCAACCTATTCTCTTATTACCTAGTTTTGACAAGTTGTTCATGGTGGAATGTGATGCTAGTGGAGTGGTAGTAGGAGGAGTGTTAAGTCAAAAGGGCAGGCCTATAGCCTTCTTTAGTGAGAATCTCAATGAAGCAAAGAAGAAGTATTCAACTTATGACTTAGAACTTTATGCTTTGGTTCAGTCACTTAGGAAGTGGAGGCATTACATTCTACCCAAGGAGTTTGTAGTTTTCACTGACAATCAGGCACTCAACTATATCAACACTCAAGAGAAGTTGAGT
Organism: Sequoiadendron giganteum; assembly: GCA_007115665.2. Taxonomy (NCBI): domain Eukaryota; kingdom Viridiplantae; phylum Streptophyta; class Pinopsida; order Cupressales; family Cupressaceae; genus Sequoiadendron; species Sequoiadendron giganteum. Next base: position 12,892 of record VCHN02003196.1, on the reverse strand, counting down.
AATAGGCATTTGAAGTGGATGGAATACATCCAAGCTTTTACCTTCACCATCAAGCACAAGAAGGGCCAGATGAATAAGGTAGTAGATGCCTTGAGCAAGAGGTTGGTGACAGTACAAGAGATACAAGTGAAGAGCATAGGGATTGAAAGCTTTAAAGATCTCTATGGGGAAGATGAAGACTTTTCAAAGGCCTACAAGGTATGTTTATACTTTGAGAATCATTTTCATAGCCAATATTCTGAGTATACTTTGCAAAGTGATTTGTTGTTCAAGGGAAATTAGTTGTGTCTTCCAAAAGGATCAATGAGAGAAAACCTCATTCAAGAGAAGCATAATAGAAGTCTTAGTAGACATTTTGGCATCAACAAGACTTTGGAACTAGTACAAAGGTTTTACTATTGGCCTAAGTTGGCAAGAGATGTTAGAAAGTATGTGGAACAATGTGTTGTGTGTATGAAAGCTAAGGGAGGAGCTAGTAATGTTGGTCTTTATCAACCCTTACCCATTCCTAACAGACCATGGGAGTGTGTGAGCATGGATTTTGTGGTAGGACTCCCTAAGACAAGGACTGGTTTTGACAGTGTGTATGTAGTGGTGGACAGATTTAGTAAAATGATTCATTTTATCCCTTGTAAATCCACTCATGATGCTAGCTACATAGCTCATCTTTTCTTTAAGGAGGTTGTAAGCATTCATGGCTTACCTTTAAGCATTGTTTCAGATAGGGATTTTAAGTTCATGAGTAATTTTTGGAAGACTCTATGGAGTAGATTGGGTACCAACCTGTCATTTGGATCAGCCTACCATCCTCAGACCAATGGTCAAACAGAGGTGGTTAACAGGGTGTTGGGTAATCTTCTTAGGTTCCTAACCAAGGAATATGGACAAACATGGGATATGGTCATCTCACAAGCTGAGTATGACTATAATGATAGTGTCAACCGGACCACAGGGAAGAGTCCTTTTGAGTTTGTGTATGGAATGCACCCAAGGGGTATTTGTGAGCTCAGGGATCTAGGAGCCATGGAGAATAGGAGTGGAAATGCTAAAGACTTCACTCACACCATGAAAGAGATTCAAGAGTAGGTAAAGAGGACAGTCACCGAGGCTACTCAAAAATTGAAGGAAAAAGTAGACATGTCAAGGAAGGATGTGCAATTTGTAGTAGAAGACTTTGTCATGGTTCACCTTAACAAATCAAGGTTGCAGAAGGGGATGACAACCAAGTTGCAAATGAAAAGAGTAGGACCATGCTAGATATTAGCCAAGTATGGGAAGAATGCATACAAGGTGGAGTTACCTTTTGATTTGGGAATTTTACCAGTTTTAAATGTTGCAGATTTGATCAAGTACAAGGGATCAGTCAAAGAGATGGATCAGAATAGTAGAGAGGTTTTCCAAGATTTTAGTAACATAGCACTACCTATTCAAGACAAGATTCAGGAAGAAAAGATCTTGGACTCAAGAGTGCAAAAGTCTAGAAGAAAGAGAGTGTACATGGAACACCTTATCAAATGAAAGAACAAGCCTGAATCTGAGGCTACACGGGTACAAGAGGAGTAGCTCAAGAAGAATGGCATTGATATGTCACTGCTCACTCCTTCCATTCTTTAGTGTTTGGTAGAGAGGGGGAGAATGGTGTAGGAGCACCTAGAAAAACACCTAGGAAACACTAGGAATAGGCAATTTTTGTTAATTTTTGTTTCTAATGTTATAAGGTCATGTTGACCATTGCAATTGAGTGAGAGACCTAAAATGTCTTGGTCAGGAGCTATCAAGAGTGGAAAGGTTGTGAGTTTAGACACTCATGTTTGGTAGTTTCTAGAAAATTGGAAAAGGTGGTAAAAAGGAACATTTTTTTTGTTTGGTTGCCACCTTGTATTTGATATGTCCAACCAAGGAAGGTTTAACCACTTTAAGAAACCTTTATAAGGGGTGCCTCAACCTATGTGAAAGGTTGGAAGGCATTTGAAGTTTTGTAATTTTGAAAGTTTAATGAAGGAGAAGTAAAAACAGTAGGAATAATTGCTAGGTTTTCTATGTTTCTGATCTTGGTAGTGTGTTAATGGCATAACCAGGCATTAAAATATGTGTGGAAAGTAATTTAATTGTCCTCCAAGTATTGGTTGGGTCTGTAGGTAGTTGTTTCATCGTTTCAAGCTTTTAATTTCAATTAACTAGTTTCTTGTTTTGGTTGTTCTAACTGGCTAACAAAAATAAATGGAGTTGTAGACCACTCTTCCTCTGTACCTAGTGTATGGGCTCTTGGAAATAGTGGCTAGGCTCCATGCCTATACTTATAGTAGTGGTAGGAGTCATTAGGGTTCAGGTATTCATGAAAGAAGACCTTTCCTAGGCGAGCTAATCAGTGCCCGGCTAGGAAAGTCAAGGGGTGTGAAACACCTAACTTGCAGGGGAGACCTCTCCTTGCTAAACCTCATGGTAGAAAGGTGGATGGAGGCCTTGCAGAGGTCTGGTATCAATGAGAAGGCTACACCAACCCATTTGATGGGAGAACACAATAACAGTTCACCAGGTGGCCAAGAATTGACTCCAAAAACCCTAAATTTGCTAAATTGATGGATGAGTTAGTGTATAGCAAAAAAAGGATTGAGACCTTCAAAATATTGAAGAGCTTGTTAATAGGACCAAGAATCCATAGGAAATTTTTGGTGTTCTTTGGAAAAGATTTGAGAAATATCCATTTTCTCGGGTTAGGAGGGCTAATTGGGGCTCTAGGCTTGTAGCCTTTTTAACCCTAGGTGAGGGTTTGGTGGAAGCGATGGAGAATTGGAGCCTAGTGTTTGTCTAATAACCCAAATAGGATGCTATGAAGCTTGATTCTACATCTCTACACCCCTGTAAGAACCTAACTGAGTGTTGAGATTGTTTGACCTTTAGGGAAGATTAAGGGTCAAGGGTGAGATAGTGGCAAAGCACCAAGATTGGCTTGGTAGTTGTGAACTTGGATGATGGTGGGGATGGCCAGTAGAACTAGGGGTACCTATACCTAAGATAGGACCTATAGGTTAAGGTGGTGGAGAGTGCCATGATAGGGGATTTCCAAGGTGAGACCTAGAGCATGGAACAATGAGTGTTCCATCCAACCCAACTTACATCAGATTGGTATCAGAGCGAGTGAAAGGTTTGGGATAGAGACTTGTATGTCAGAGGTTGAATCAAGTGGTTCCAACACCATGGTGACCAATGCAGAATTGGCAAGAGACCTGACAGAGCAATGAGAGAAGAACAGGCAACTTGAAGAGGCAGTTGAAGAGATGAAACAAAGGTTAGAAGAGGTGGTAGAGGCTGCAGGGAAGATGAAGGTACAACTAGCAGTGGTTAGAGACAAGGGTGAACATCAGGTTGAGGAGGATATTGAACCAGACCCTGATCCTCCACTAAAGGAGGAACCCTTCCTCAAAGCATTGAAGGCTTTGAGTGGTAAAGCATTAGAAGGCATTCCCATCTTCACAGGTAGAATGGATGCAGAGTTGGTTATGAAGTGGATAGAAGGAATGGAGAAACACTTTGAGTGTGATGGAGTGACTGAGGCACAAAAGGTGAATATAGCAAAATCTAGGCTAAGGGGACAAGCACTGACTTGGTGGAAGTTCATACAAGAAGAAAGAGAGAATGAAGGCAAGAAACACATTTCTAGTTGGAAAGCTATGGTGGCTAAAGTGAAGGAGTATTATCTACCTGAAGACTATGAGGTCCAATTACATAAGAAGAGGAAAAACCTTAGGCAAAGAGACCTAGATGTAGCTGCCTTCACCGAGGAGTTTCAAAAACTAAGCCTTAGGTCTAGGGTGCAAGAAGTGGAAAGCATCAAGGTGGCGAGGTATCTAAATGGCCTCAAATGGAACATCCAAGAAGAGTTGAGTCTCTTTACACTCACCAATCTCCATAGTTGTTTTCAAATGGATTTTAAGGTGGAGGAGAAGCTGAAAAAGAAACAAGACTCCAATTCTAAAGGCAGAGGCAAAGGCAGAGAACAAAGAGATCAAAGAGGGCAAAGGAGTGGCTACCAAGGTAGAGGCAATGACCAAAGAAACCAAGGAGAATTTAAATCCACAAATCATGGCAATGAAACACCTTCTAGAGGAGGGTATAACAGAGGTAGAGGTTCTCAAGGAGGATCCACTAGAGGAAGAGGAGTAGGTAGGAGCAATTCCTATTTTGCAAACATTAAATGCTACCATTGTGGCCAAGTTGGACATCTAGCCTATAGGTGCCCGGAGAAATCATCTTCATCAAGTAATGAGAAGAAAGTGGCTTATGCACAAGAGGACACCATGAGTCCTAAGTTAACTGAGGTCAGTCACATTGAATCTGAGATGGGAGAGAATCTGATGTTCAAAAGAGTTTTGATTAGACAATCGGTCAAGGAGGAACCTAAACAAAGGAGAGCTCTATTTAGAGTAAGGTGCAAGATACTCGGTAAAGTGTGCAAGGTCATAGTATATTTAGGTTCAACAGACAATATTATCTCACAGGAGGCAGTAATGAAACTGAAATTGGAGAAGGTACCCCACACTAACCCCTACAAGGTCACATGGCTTAACATAGGGCAAAGTGTTTTAGTGAATGAGCAAGTAACGGTGGAATTTTCCATTGGAGGATACAAGGATAAGCTAGTTTGTGATGTTTTATCCATGGATGCATGTCATCTACTATTGGGCAAACCATGACAATATGACAGGAGTGCCATGTATGATGGAAAGGAGAATACAATCTCATTTAAGAAGGATGGAAAGACCTTTAAGTTGCAGTCACTATCAAAGGAGGATGAAGGACAGTCAAAGACACCAAGTGTGCTACTAAGTAGTGGGAAAGAGTTACTCAACACCCTACATGAAGGTGGAGAAGGATATGTAGTATTGTTGCAATCCAAGGAGGAAGATAAGACTGAAAAACTAGTCATACCCAGAGCAGTCCAAAATTTACTTGAGAAGTACAAGGACATAGTAAGTGATGGTACACCTGCAACTTTACCTCCTAAAAGGGCCATTAGTCATCAAATTGACTTCATACCTAGAGCATCCTTACCTAACAAAGCAGCATATAAGCTTACACCGGATCAGAATTTGGAAGTAGCTAGACAAGTGCAAGAGTTGTTGGATCCAAAATTGATTCAAAAGAGCATCAGCCCATGTGCAGTACCAGTAGTCTTGGCAACCAAGAAGGGAGGAAAATTGAGATTATTTATTGATTCTAGAGCAATAAATAGAATCACAATTAGGTATAGGTTCCCTATTCCTAGAATTGAAGACCTAATGGATTGTCTTGGAGGAGCTCATTATTACACCAAGTTGGATCTCAAGAATGGATACCATCAGATCAAAATTAAGGATGGTGATGAGTGGAAGATAGCATTTAAGACAAATGATGGGTTATATGAATGGAGAGTGATGCCATTTGGTCTCTCTAATGCCCCTAGCACATTCATGAGGCTCATTAATGAAGTGCTCAAATATTTCATAGGAGTATTTGTGGTGGTATACCTTGATGACATCCTTATATTCAGCAAGACAACAGAAGAGCATTTGAAACATGTGGAGTTGGTTCTTAGAAGGTTGAAAGAGGAGAAGTTGGCAATCAATCTAGAGAAGTGTGAGTTCTTTAAGCAAGAGCTTGTATATTTGGGTTTTGTAGTGTCTAAAGGATCATTGAAGATGGATCCAAGCAAGGTGGAAGCTATCCTAAATTGGCCTACACCAACCACAGGGACTGAGGTAAGAAGTTTCCATGGATTGGCTCAATTCTATAGAAAATTCATAAGGAACTTTAGTGGTATATGTGCACCGGTCCTAGATACAATCAAAGGAGGTCTGAAAACCAAGTTTAAGTGGACACAAGAAGTTGAGAAAGGGTTTGAGAAACTGAAACAAGAAGTGGCAACTCAACCTATTCTCTTATTACCTAGTTTTGACAAGTTGTTCATGGTGGAATGTGATGCTAGTGGAGTGGTAGTAGGAGGAGTGTTAAGTCAAAAGGGCAGGCCTATAGCCTTCTTTAGTGAGAATCTCAATGAAGCAAAGAAGAAGTATTCAACTTATGACTTAGAACTTTATGCTTTGGTTCAGTCACTTAGGAAGTGGAGGCATTACATTCTACCCAAGGAGTTTGTAGTTTTCACTGACAATCAGGCACTCAACTATATCAACACTCAAGAGAAGTTGAGTAATAGGCATTTGAAGTGGATGGAATACATCCAAGCTTTTACCTTCACCATCAAGCACAAGAAGGGCCAGATGAATAAGGTAGTAGATGCCTTGAGCAAGAGGTTGGTGACAGTACAAGAGATACAAGTGAAGAGCATAGGGATTGAAAGCTTTAAAGATCTCTATGGGGAAGATGAAGACTTTTCAAAGGCCTACAAGGTATGTTTATACTTTGAGAATCATTTTCATAGCCAATATTCTGAGTATACTTTGCAAAGTGATTTGTTGTTCAAGGGAAATTAGTTGTGTCTTCCAAAAGGATCAATGAGAGAAAACCTCATTCAAGAGAAGCATAATAGAAGTCTTAGTAGACATTTTGGCATCAACAAGACTTTGGAACTAGTACAAAGGTTTTACTATTGGCCTAAGTTGGCAAGAGATGTTAGAAAGTATGTGGAACAATGTGTTGTGTGTATGAAAGCTAAGGGAGGAGCTAGTAATGTTGGTCTTTATCAACCCTTACCCATTCCTAACAGACCATGGGAGTGTGTGAGCATGGATTTTGTGGTAGGACTCCCTAAGACAAGGACTGGTTTTGACAGTGTGTATGTAGTGGTGGACAGATTTAGTAAAATGATTCATTTTATCCCTTGTAAATCCACTCATGATGCTAGCTACATAGCTCATCTTTTCTTTAAGGAGGTTGTAAGCATTCATGGCTTACCTTTAAGCATTGTTTCAGATAGGGATTTTAAGTTCATGAGTAATTTTTGGAAGACTCTATGGAGTAGATTGGGTACCAACCTGTCATTTGGATCAGCCTACCATCCTCAGACCAATGGTCAAACAGAGGTGGTTAACAGGGTGTTGGGTAATCTTCTTAGGTTCCTAACCAAGGAATATGGACAAACATGGGATATGGTCATCTCACAAGCTGAGTATGACTATAATGATAGTGTCAACCGGACCACAGGGAAGAGTCCTTTTGAGTTTGTGTATGGAATGCACCCAAGGGGTATTTGTGAGCTCAGGGATCTAGGAGCCATGGAGAATAGGAGTGGAAATGCTAAAGACTTCACTCACACCATGAAAGAGATTCAAGAGTAGGTAAAGAGGACAGTCACCGAGGCTACTCAAAAATTGAAGGAAAAAGTAGACATGTCAAGGAAGGATGTGCAATTTGTAGTAGAAGACTTTGTCATGGTTCACCTTAACAAATCAAGGTTGCAGAAGGGGATGACAACCAAGTTGCAAATGAAAAGAGTAGGACCATGCTAGATATTAGCCAAGTATGGGAAGAATGCATACAAGGTGGAGTTACCTTTTGATTTGGGAATTTTACCAGTTTTAAATGTTGCAGATTTGATCAAGTACAAGGGATCAGTCAAAGAGATGGATCAGAATAGTAGAGAGGTTTTCCAAGATTTTAGTAACATAGCACTACCTATTCAAGACAAGATTCAGGAAGAAAAGATCTTGGACTCAAGAGTGCAAAAGTCTAGAAGAAAGAGAGTGTACATGGAACACCTTATCAAATGAAAGAACAAGCCTGAATCTGAGGCTACACGGGTACAAGAGGAGTAGCTCAAGAAGAATGGCATTGATATGTCACTGCTCACTCCTTCCATTCTTTAGTGTTTGGTAGAGAGGGGGAGAATGGTGTAGGAGCACCTAGAAAAACACCTAGGAAACACTAGGAATAGGCAATTTTTGTTAATTTTTGTTTCTAATGTTATAAGGTCATGTTGACCATTGCAATTGAGTGAGAGACCTAAAATGTCTTGGTCAGGAGCTATCAAGAGTGGAAAGGTTGTGAGTTTAGACACTCATGTTTGGTAGTTTCTAGAAAATTGGAAAAGGTGGTAAAAAGAAACATTTTTTTTGTTTGGTTGCCACCTTGTATTTGATATGTCCGACCAAGGAAGGTTTAACCACTCTAGGAAACCTTTATAAGGGGTGCCTCGACCTGTGTGAAAGGTTGGAAGGCATTTGAAGTTTTGTAGTTTTGAAAGTTTAATGAAGGAGAAGTAAAAACAATAGGAATAATTGCTAAGTTTTCTATGTTTTTGATCTTGGTAGTGTGTTAATGGCATAACCAGGCATTGACATACATGTGGGAAGTAATGTAATTGTCCTCCAAGTGTTGGTTGGGTCTGTAGGTAGTTGTTTCATCGTTTCAAGCTTTTCATTTCAATTAACTAGTTTCTTGTTTTGGTTGTTCTGACTGGCTGACAGAAATAAATGGATTTCTAGACCACTCTTCCCCTGTACCTAGTGTATGGGCTCTTGGGAATAGTGGCTAGGCTCCATGCCTATACTTATAGTAGTGGTAGGAGTCATTAGGGGTCAGGTATTCATGAAAGAAGACCTTTCCTAGGCAAGCTAATTAGTGCCCGGATAGGAAAGTCAAGGAATGTGAAACACCTAACTTGCAGGGAAGACCTCTCCTTGCTAAACCCCATGGTAGAAAGGTGGATGGAGGCCTTGGAGAGGTTTGGTATCAATGAGAAGGCCACACCAACCCATTTGATGGGAGAACACAATAACAGTTCACCGGGTGGCCAAGAATTGACTCCAAAAACCCTAAATTTGCTAAATTGATGGATGAGTTAGTGTACAAAAAACAAGGATTGAAACCTTGAAAATATTGAACAGATTGGTAACAGGACCAAGAATCCACAGGAAAATTTTGGGGTTCTTTGGAAAAGATTTGAGAAATATCCATTTTTCTCAGGTTAGGAGGGCTAATTGGGGCTCTAGGCTTGTAGCCTTTTTAACCCTAGGTGAGGGTTTGGTGGAAGCTATGGAGAATTGGAGCCTAGTGTTTGTCCAATAATGCAAATAGGATGCTATGAAGCTTGATTAGACATCTCTACACCCCTACAAGAACCTAACTAAGTGTTGAGAGTGTTTGACCTTTAGGGAAGATTAAGGGTCAAGGGTGAGATAGTGGCAAAGCACCAAGATTGATTTGGTAGTTGTGAGCTTGGATGATGGTGGGGATGGCTAGTAGAACCAGGGGTACCTATACCTAAGATAGGACCTATAGGTTAAGGTGGTGGAGAGTTCCACCATAGGGGATTGCCAAGGTGAGACCTAGAGCATGGAACAGTGAGTGTTCCATCCAACCCCACTTACATCAGGTCAAGTGCATAATCACAAAGAAAATTAGACACACTCACTGTAATGATCAAAAATAGGCAGGTTGTTTTGAAAACTTGGATAAATAAACTTTGGGGAAAACATTCACAGTACGTGGATGCTATAGAAGAACATAGAAGAGTGGATGATAGAATCCAAGAAAGAATGGAGGAGATGAAAAGGGGTACTCCTGATGCTGCTGGAATTGAAAATGCCAATTGTATCATGGATAAGCATAGGGATTTCTTTGAGGAATTACAAGGGGATGTGCAGGGATTGACTAAAGCTGCTAATGATAGATTAACTAAGTTTTTTGATGATAAAGGAAAACTGAAAGAAGCGACTACATGGAAAGGCAAATGTGAATCGATACTCTAAGAGATATTGAACACAACCACGGCAAAGGACATAACATTGGATGAAGCATGTGAGCAAAATGAATGAATGATGATGATGGAGATTGTCATCCATGATGTGTTAGGAGATGCAAACACACCTAAGCACTAGGATTATATAGAGCACATGTCAACAATTTATTTGTGGCTTAACATAAATAATTTAATGAACTTGTTAACATATTATGCTTAAGACTTTTTGAAAAGGCCCGTCCTTTTGAAAACTAAATGGATAAGTATCTATTGTTGGATAATAGAAAGGGGGTTAGGATAGAATTAGAATAGGATAGACTACTGTAAGCATTATATTTTGTGAATGATATTCAAGGAGACTACGCTGCATGTATGAATTTTGAAGGAGATAATGAAAGACTGTAGATTTAGTGACTTCATTCTCGTATCAATTGTTTGTTGGTTTCCTACAATTATTTGATTGTCTCCAACCTAATGTTTCTTGATTGTTTAAATTGAAGTATCATTTATATTTTTGATTTATTAGTGCACATTTGTTGTTTCTGTGTGATGTGATTTATCGGATTCTTTAATGAATAATTAAATTCCTTTCAATCGATTACAGTAATCTTGGACTGTTATTTGGATCAGTAAGAAGAATCCTATAATTAGATTTGATATTATGCCTCAAGTAGGGTTTATCAATTACATCCTTGCATGTTTATACCAGTTGTAGACTCATAATTGTATGCCAAATGATTAGAAAATTTTCTAGATAGAAACCACTCATCATAGGATTTCATTTGACTTTGTTTCACCCAATAAGGCACCGGTCTCCGTTCTTTTCATTACATTAGTTTTATTCATCTCATTTGACATTTCTTAATTGAACATATTAATTCATACCCTTATATTGCATATACAAGTTATACCAAATTAGGATCATATCTTTCCACTATCAAATTGCCATTTGTAGATAGTTAGATCAAGTAGGAAACATAAATTCAAAATTTGTGTCGCTCATATAGGTGCACGCGCCTAGGTCTAGCAGAGCCTTAAGAGTAGAGGATTCAACCATACCAATTGGCCTTGTTAGTTGACTAGTAATATAGTGAGAGTTTGGCAACCTCTCGTGGTTCATTCAAACGATCATTTTTGAGACCCAACACACTGATCATGGAATTAAAAGACATAAGATAACGCCTTACACTCCATAGTGGAATGGAGTTGCAAAAAGGTTGAATATGATGCTGATAGAAAAGGAAAGGAGTATGTTGAGTGGTGATGGTCTAGAGCAGAAGTTTTGGGCTAAGGTTGTGGCTACAACATGTTATCTAATAAATAGATCTCCTTGCTATTCTCTTTTTGATAAAATGCCTTCGGAAGCATGGTCTGGTAACAAGCCCTCTCTGAGGCATGTCTAAGTGTTTGGCTGTGAGGCATATATTTATGTGCCAAATGAAAAGAGATCTAAATCTGATAACAAGGTTGTCAAATGTATTCTCATCGGCTATGGATTTGGTGTGAAGGGATACAAGCTTTTGGAACCCTGTTACTGACAAGGTTTTGTACAACAGAAGTGTGATATTTCGTGAGTTGAAACCTTCATTAAGTGATCAATAGCTTGAGATAGATCAGAGTGACAAGAAGAAGGATGCAATTGAGATTCCCCAAACTCTAGAAAGGGAAGAGTTGCATGGTGTGCCGGAGACTGGGGAGAGCTCAAGCAGCTCTGGAAGTTCTAATGATGAAGAACAACCTCAGCCTACAAGAATATCTACATGAGAAAAAAGGAAACCTGAAAGGTATGGTTTCTCACTGTTAAATTCGAATTATGCCTATGCTTTATTTACCAACACTGATGATCCTAGGACTCAAAAAGAAGCAATCAGCATGGTTGATTCAAATTCTTGGTTGCAAGCCATGAATGAAGAGATGGATTCTTTGAAAAAGAATGAAACCTAGAATTTGGTATGACTGTCTAAAGGGTGAAAGCCTATTGGCTATAAGTGGGTATTCAAAAAGAAAACAGGCCTTGATGGCAGTGTTGAGAAGTATAAGGCAAGGTTGGTTGCTAAGGTATTTTCTCAGATTGAGGGAATTGATTATGGAGAGATTTTTTCCCCTGTAGAAAAGTTGACATCCATCAAATTTTGTTATCATTGGCAGTTGTGTATGATTTTGAAATTGAATAGATGGATGTGAAGACAATGTTTCTCCATGGTGAGATGGAAGAAGAAATATGCATGTCCCAGCCTGAGCATTTTGTTGAAATAGGTAAACAAAATCTGGTTTAAAAGTTAAATAAATCTCTCTATGGTTTAAAGCAATCTCCTAGAATGTGTTACCAGAAATTTGACACATTTGTGTTGTCTATGGGATTTGTAATATGAAAATATGATCATTGTGTTTATCATAAATCTGAGAATGATCGTGTGCCTTTTATTAAACTGTACATGGATGATATGTTATTCATAGGAAATAGAAAGACTATGATTTCTAATCTTCAATCTTAGTTGTCTGCAAAGTTCGAAATGAAGGATCTTGGTGCAGTGAGGTATATTCTTGGGATGGAAATAACCAGGGACAAATCAAGCAGAAAGCTTTGGGTCAGTTAGAGTAAGTATGTGAAAACAGTTCTGGAGAGGTTTAGTATGATTGACTGCAATCAACTAGTTGTTCCAGTCATGCAGGGAATGAAGCTATCTGTTGAAGACTATCCAAAGTATGTTACTAAGATGGAGGACATGACTAGTGTGCCTTATGCAAGTGTTTTTGGCAGTTTGATGTATGCTATGGTTTGTAGAAGACAAGATATTTCCCAAGTAGTGGGAGTTCTAAGCCGATTTATGGAAAATACAGGAAGATCACATTGGGATGTTGTGAAGAGAGTATTGAGGTATTTGAAGGGGACTTCAGATTATGCTCTATGTTACCATGGAAATTTTATTGCATCACAAAGGACTCTCAGCATTTAGAGATATGTTGATTTTGATTGGGCAAGGGACATTGACAGCAGGTGATCCACCAGTGGATACACATTCATGTTGAATGGTGGAGCAATCAATTGGATGAGCAAGTGGCAGGTTGTAGTTGCTTTATCCATGACAAAGGCAGAGTACATGGTAGCAACTCATTCTTGCAAAGAGGTTGTTTGGTTAAACTCTCTATGTTCAAACATTGGTTTTAATGTTGGGCAGATTACTATCCACTATGACAGTCAGAGTGCCATTTGTT
>VCHN02001176.1:0-24670 GCA_007115665.2 Sequoiadendron giganteum | reverse complement strand
CTTCATTTCCACCAAATATAATATCATCAACATATACCACAACTATCAACATTTTTTTTTCTCAAATTATTTCCACTAGGTTCACCTGATTCCGTATTTCCCTCTTCTTCCTCAGTTTTCTCTTCCTTTGCTCTCTTTTCTTCCAACTCCTTTTCTTCTAACTTTTCTTTTTCTATCTTTTCTTCTTCTTTTTCTTCTTCCTTTTCATCTTCTCTCCTTTCTTCTTTTTCTTTATCTCTTTCTTCTTTAGAGTGTACCGAAGGGGTGACATTATGAGTTTTTTCCTCAACATTTTCTTCAACCTATCTTTCATTTTTTTGAGCCTCATTAGCAACATCAATTTCTGGAAGAACATATGTACTACTTGTTCCTAGAGGGATATTGGGGAAATTCATTTCCAAAGGTACATTTTCATTAGCCATACTAGAAGGAGGATCATCCTTGACTTCTATAGAAGTTTTTTTCTTGATTCAGGTGTCGTATCGAATACACCAAGCATACCATACTTTTCAGTTATAATTCTGATAGTATTTATTGTTTCCTTCCTTATCCTTTTGATTTCCTTCTTGTCTTTGGTCATCAGAGTATTAACTCTCTTCTTCATCTAGAACATGTTAGCACAAATCTTCTTCAAAGTTTCCAAATCACCTGAGAGGATGCAATTTCCTTATATGTCTTAGCTCTTATTTTCTCTTCCAACTCAACTACCTCTGCTCTTCTCTTCATCAGTACTTCTCATAATTTTTTAGGTACATCACTCTTAACATTATCCCACTTAACTTCCAATATAATAACATATTTAATGATATCCATTGTTATTATTTCCTTATCTTCTTCACCTACTAAATTATATTTTTTTGTTGTGGGTTTCATCATATTTTCTTCATGCACTAAATTATTCACCAAGGCTTCTAGTTTGAGAGGGGTACCAGGTCATACCATAGAGAAATTATGTTCTACTTGGTCCAATGAAACTTCTTATGTGACTTTGGCCTTCCTTGTATCAACTTCATGATCATTAAAGTCCTTTCTTTTCCTTATCAACTTATCCTTTGGGTCTCTCTCCTCTTCCTCCTGGTCCTCAGTAATGTTGAGATTCTTCTCCCTTGTATCCTTTTCTTTTCTTCCTTGTTTAGTAGGAACTACAAGAGGAACACCTTTTCTCTTTATTGATCTGGTAGTGGGTCCAGAAGGGGCCAAGCCTTTGCCTTTGTCAGAGGTGTTGGGCTCAATATTAATTGAATCTGGTCTAGAAGCTAGTTTGGAATGAGCGGATAATCATAAAATTTGGTATGCTTGGTGACAATGTAAGGATGGAGTACACTCTAGTAGCCAATGCTTTGGCTAATATTGAGAAGTTAGATAAGATCAATCTGAACCCAAATACTCTAGATGAGGTTAAAGAAATTTTTATTGCATTACAGTCTTTGAACAAAATGTTGATATCTGCTAAAAAAAATTGGGAGAATGGTAAAGCAGCCTAGCAAGGCATTCTTCAGGAACTTCAAAGTGCTCCCTCTTTCGCGTAAAACTTTTCTGGTTTTTACATTGTTTGAGTTAAAATCCTAAGGGGGATTTTAGTAGTTTGATTCCCTGTGTACATATTTATGTTCATACCTTTTTGGTTGCCCCTTGTCCTTGATGTCAAAAGGGGAGAGAGGAAAGAGAAATAGAGTATACTATGTACATAAGAAGTTTGTAAATTATTTTGTTTGGCACATGTTTCCATCAATGAAAAAGAGGGAGATTGTTGGAAGAATGAAGAACACATCTCTTGATATATTTTTTGTTTTCATTGATTTCACCATGATATATGAGTTGCAACTACAAGATTCAAGATCATGTTGATATGGTACTCTGAACTGGTAATGCAAATTCATCCTCTAGTATTTTTCTCCAGATTTCCCCTTTGGTGATGGTTGCTACTTCAATTTTTGGGAAATTATTTTTGGTTGATAAAAGCATGGATGGACAGGATCTCGTGTGATCAGATGCTCGTGTTTTTTTCCGACATCATTTTTTTGTTTACAATTTTGTTACTAGGTCTATATCTGGCCGATCTAATAAGCGGTTGAAGGTGCAATGGATTAAATCTTGTTTGTGCAATCCATGTCGACATGTAGTAGTGTGCCACATGTTTGAATTAGTTTTGAGAAGTTTTTGTGTTTACTTGGAGCTTCCCTAATTGTTACTTATGGAAAAAATTAGATATATATATATGGGATGTCTGTGGAGATAGATAAAAATAGTATTGTGTATGTGAATGATGGTAGATTAAGTGTGGGTACGAAAAGAGAAAATAGTGATCTTCTAGCATGAAAATTTAATGAGCTTCAAAGGAACCAAACCTCCACTCTGAGGTGTACTTACATCAGTTCATTCTCTAGTTGTAAGCCATTTTTGTTCTATATTTCTGTAGGTAGTGAGCCTCCATTTTGGACAGTGACTCCTAGTAGTGAGCCACCCCTTTTGCAATATCCTATAACTAGTTATACTATATTGTGATTTAATCCTCACCATGGTTTTTCCCACTCTGGTTTTTCCACATAAAAATCTTGTTTTTCTTGTGTTATGTGCTTCATATTTTAGTTAATGCTTCTACTTATCTTAATTATCATATGCATTGGATTAATTATATGGTATTTGTTCAATAATTTTAAGAAGATACTAGGTTTTCCAAGTAAAGATTCAGAAAAACCAGAGTGTGTGTTCTAACAAAAGGTTCAGAGTATTCTTCTTATCTTAATTATTATATGCATTGGATTAATTGTATGTTATTTTTTCAATAAGTTTAAGAAGATACTGATTCACCCCCCTCTCAATATCTTGGATATTTAACATATGGTTGCATTGACTTGTTTCTATGTTTTGTCTTGCTGATTCACTCATAATTGTGATAATGTTTAAGTGGATTTTATTATGGTTTTATGGAATATTGATTCACTCCCCTCTCAGTATTATGGATGTTCAAAAATTGGTATCAAAGCTTGGTTCCTTGGAAGAAGCCTAATAGCTTGACATTGATCCCGAAATTTGAGTATGAGAAATTTTTTCCTTCAGAAGTAGTCTCTGCCGAATATTCAAAAGAAATGGAAGTTTTGAAGGACAGGTTGATAAAATAAAATGAGTACATTGAAAAGTTGCAAAGTAAAATTATGGAAGCATACAATCTATTGACTAAAGGAGAAGAAATCATCTCTAGCCTACTGCAACAATTGGATGAGAAGAAAAGAAATAAAGAATGTCGAGAAATTGAAATTCAAAGGAAGATGGATGAATGCATAAAGTTAGAAGAAGTAGAAATCTTGAGATCTGATCTGGAAAAGGCAAGAAGTTTTGAAGACAAATTTAAGATATGCTCAATGATGCTTGATGAATTTATTACCTCTCAAATATCGAAAATGGATAAGAGTGTCTTAGGGTTTGAGGAAGGTCAAAGTTCTAAAGTAAAGCAATCCACTGGTAAGAAGACGCAATAAAAAAATAGAAAAATCAAGGAGTGAAGAAGCAATTTCAGAAAAAATCCTATCAAACGACATGATGCTAAAAGGTATTTATCCTTCAATGGTGTTTGTTATTCCTGTAAGAAATTTGGTCATAAGGCAAAGGACTGTAAAATTAAAGTGAATGATTCTCTATCATTCCCCGGTAAATATTCTAAGAGCAAGAAGAATGGATATAAAGTTAGTCTTTTAGATAAAAGGGAAAATGAAAAGAATAATGTTATTTGTTATAAGTGCAACAATTCGGAACACCCTGGTAGTAACAGTAGTGAAAGAAAAATATCTATCTGATGAAGAATAAAGATAAAACCTTTGATCCGAAAGAAGCAAGGAAGGAAATGAAAAGGATTTGGAAATGAGAATCATCAGCCTTATCTGTACCAACCTCTGGTGCAAATACTCTCATTAATTTCAAAATAAAAGTAGTGGCTAAGGGGGAGCAATCATCAAAAAATCTAGTAAACCCCCTCATCAGTACTTGTGTCATATCATGACAAAAGTATACTTAATGTTGTAACAAGGTTAAGGTATTTTCTCATTGGCATGTGTGAAGGATGAATTTTGTAGAATTTGAAAGAATGGAAGCGTACACAATTTTTTAGGCAATCTACCTATAAGCATTTACTGCAAAATCATTTAGAATGAAAGGAATAAATTCAGATAATTTTAAAGGCTTATGTATTTTCGGAGAAGCATGCAAAGGAAGTTTAGAAGGAAACTCAGAGTTTCAAATTTTGAAGAATATAATAGATGGATTTGAAGCAAGATCCAAAAGCAGGATACCTCTACATTTCTTGTTGGAATTTTCAAAGGTATTCTTGTTTGCACAATCTTTTACTTTTATTGCTATGGATAATTCAAAGGTTATGAATTATGTGGATAAAGCTAGGTTGAAGAGATATATGAGGAATGTGTCAGAAGAGTCTTTTGATGCATTTGTTTGCATCATGTTGTGTGGTCTTACAACATGCCCCAAGACTCTAAGGCTTGGAGACCCCAAGTGAAAACTAACACTTATGGCAGGAGTTGGCTAGTTTGAAAGATCACCAGAAGTGAAAAGCAAAGAGAAATCTTTTTGAAAGAGTACTTTGTAATTCAAGTATTCTGGGTACTGGGTACTAAGAACCAAGAATGCCAAAAATGCAAAAGGTAATATCAGGTAATAAGAACATGATATAAAAGGATATTTACGCAAGAATTTTTAATTATCTTGAAAGCGTGTTATTTATGATGGACTTGTATG
Source organism: Sequoiadendron giganteum (assembly GCA_007115665.2). Taxonomy (NCBI): domain Eukaryota; kingdom Viridiplantae; phylum Streptophyta; class Pinopsida; order Cupressales; family Cupressaceae; genus Sequoiadendron; species Sequoiadendron giganteum. The sequence continues at coordinate 19,924 of VCHN02001176.1, read as the reverse complement.
ATTATGAATTAATGATGGTTTTATTAGCAAGAGATTTTTTTATAAAAAAATTTTTAAGGGATTTAATTAATGGAATTTATGATTGCAGGAGAAGTAGATTGCGATGCAAAGCTCGAGTATGGACGGTCATGCAAATTGAAGTTGTGGGTAGATCTAATGGTGTTATCAGGTTCAATAATATTCTTTAGGACCTCATGCAAGAATAGAGTGTGTTGCAAAGGGATACTGGATACCGGGAAACTAAGACTCTGGATTTTAAGCATGAGACGAAGAAGTGTATTCATTCTGGGGATTACTCATTCCTGGAATGTTCAAACCAAGTTTGGACCTGAATGTAGGAGCGAAAATTCCACTTGACCATTCTATATGTATGGGAACTTCCTACATTATTTTTGGGCATATTTTCTTGGTTCCAAGAAGGAACCTTGACAACAAGAAGATGAAAAACCCAAAGGACTTCCACGTGCAAATGGAGGTTGACTTCGTTCGCAATTCTCTTGCCAATCACCACATTCCACGTGCCTTGATGTGATTTGTCCCTTGTATTTCCTCTCATGTATTTGTCTTATCCTACCTGTGTCTCACTTCTATAAAAAGCCAGGGGATACTTCTTTCTAAGTTAAGTTCATAATTTGTGGATATCGGAATAGCCAAAATTTCTTTAAGTTTTGTTCTTTTTTCCTATTTTTTGAATCATTCTGGACTAAAAACTTGTATGCACATAGACCTTAATCAATATTGAAGCCAATTTGATAGCTACCTATCTCATGTATCTATGTAACTGGTCTTTTTAGTTCAGCCAAACAAGACTATGTGTTGCATCATTTAAGGGTCCATACAGAACCTACTCGATGTCCAAACTAAAACCCCTTCTTTAAAAGCTTGCACCATTTTATGCCTAGTTGTGAAGAAATCTGGTGAAGTATAAATTGCTTTGCTTTGATTTGGTTATATCTTGGGGCATGTGTGGAGAATAACCAGGAGAAATTTTGTTTTTCAGTATTTTGATGCTTTATTTTAGATTAGATGTTTAAATTTTTTAAAATGTTCCAAAAAATAGATGAATGGATGCAAATTTATTAAAAATCTTTCATTTTCTATGAATTTGTTGGATGCTTAAATTTAAATATACTTAAGTGATAGAAAAATTGTTTGATGTTCATGAATATTATTGCAAATCTTTTGATTTCATGAGATTATTTTATGATTGAACTGGAAATATTATACCTAATGCTTTTGATTCTTAATGAAACTAGAAATAATAATAATAATGGAGATAACCATATGCCCCTTGAGATTAATAGCATTATCACATCATACCCTAAAGTGAACCTAGTAAGTGATGGGGAGCCCTATACCTCAAGAGCACTCTTGCTCTTCCCAAGACCTATTCTTTGGTCTTCTTATGGCATTCCACTCTGCACTACTTAGGGATTTCTCCTAAACCCCTAACGCCTTATAGGTCTCTCCACCAATTTCAAAATCTTCACCAACACTCCCATTCCACCACTGGGCTTCCTTGAGCTCCACACGGACCCAAATGTGTCATAACCACTCCAAGGCTAGGTTAAGGTGGTCTTGTTGTTCTTTAGGTTTTTTTACTCCTCAATGATCCATTTCATTGGATACTTTCACCTTTTTCCCTTCGCTTTCAAGAATTTCTAGTTCCTAGGCCTTGTAGCCTTTTTGCCCCTTTTAGGCCTCCTAGAACCCAGTTTCTTGGTTTTTCTCAAAAACGGCCTTCACAACCCCAAAATATTTTTGGATATTCCTTCTATTAGTACCCTAGGCTTCAATATTTACTAGGTTTAAGGTTTTGCAAGTGTCCGTACATATGACTTTCCTCATACCCCCTAATTTCAAGGGTTTCTAGGATTTTGGCTCCTTTTTCCAACTTTGAGGGCTTCAATGACCTTCTCAACTCTTCTCCTTGCACACACATGTCTGGACTACATGTTCCCACACTCTCATTCTCTTTATTGGCACAAACCAATCCATTTATCATCTTTCTTTACTGATGTCCTCTCCAAGCCACTAGCCAGAATGCACTTGCACTCGCCTAGTGTTTGATGAATTCAACTCTTCCCCTGAAAACCAAGACTCCACACACCATACTTACATTGTAAAAAAATTCCCCTACTTGATTCCAAGTGGCCATGGTAGCCTTGCCATTGGAATTCAAGTGGGGATCATTATTTCCAAAAACTGGCCTAAATCGGTTATAAGGCCAAAACTCCAAAAACTTGCAAAACAGAAAACAATTGAACTAAATGGCTAATCTAATGCTTCACACAATAAATAAGTGAAACAATGGAAAGCCTCAAACCATTAGACAAGACCTTTAAATCCATCATTGATTGGATGAAGGCTCAAACACAAAAATTCACTCAAAATTTGTTGAATTCCAATCGCGCAATATGCTCTCCAAGTCTCAATTCATGAAAATGAACTTCCAACCCAGGTATTAGGGTTTGGATGACCTTATATACCTTTCTCCCACATGCTATGACCCTTAGGTTGGGCTTAGAACATCATTAATGCCTTTTTTGAACTTTTAGGCCAAATTCCAAAGACAACATTGTCTAGTTCTTCCTAATCTCTACACTAAGACTTTTCCAAACCTCAAGGATCTAAAACAACCTAAGTTTTCCACTAAAAAAAATGAATTCTACCTTGGGAATTTACATCATAGTCCTTATTACCTTGGTGGTTGGCTAGAACCACCTACAAGCCACAATTACCAAGATCTTCCAAAAGACCTTAAGGTGCTCCTGCACCATTCTCCCCCTGCAACAAAGAAGTTAAGGAACCTATGGTGTCAAGATCTCCTCACTAATTCCATGCTTTTGAAAGTCACCTTTTGTTATCCAAGTAGCTTATAAATCTGGTTGATGTTTCCACTTCACTAGGTGCTCCTTGTATGTCTTGTGCCTAGTCTTCTTCACCCTTGAGTCTAAAATCCTGTCCACTTGTGGTCTGATCTGATCAGGTACCTTGAGTGCTTCCACATCCTTTTTTATCTCAGCATTGTACTGTTCTTCATCCATTTATGGTCCTTTATACTTCACCAAGTCTTTCACATTGAAGATAGGAGAAATAGACATCTCCTTGGGTAACTCCACCTTGTAAGCATTGGATCCATACTTAACCAACACTTTACATGGCCCTATCCTCTTCATCTGCAGATCGCTTGGTATGCCTTTCTGTAACCTTGCTTTGTTCAAGTATACCATCACCATATCACCTATCTCAAATTGTAATTCTCTTCTCCCTTCATCTCTTTTAGCCTTCAACTTTTGATTAGCCTCTATCAATGTCTTCCTTACCTGCTCATGAACCTCTCTCATTGACTGAGCAAAATCATCAGCATGACCATTGATTCCCTCATAACCTATTATATCTCTAAGCTCAAGTACACCCCTTGGATGTAAACCATAGACTATCTCAAATGGACTCCTACCTGTAGTCCTATTTGTGCTATCATTGTAAGCAAATTCTGCTTGTGGAGTCACTTGATCCCATCCTTGTCCATACTCCTTAGTTAAGCATCTCAACAAGTTTCCAAGTACCCTATTGATCACCTTTGTCTGTCCATCCATTTGTGGATGATATGCTAAGCTATGAGACAAGTTGGTTCCTAGCCTCATCCAAAGAGTTTTCCAAAAATTCCCCATAAACTTCACATCTCTGTTTGCAACTATGCTCCTTGGCAACCCATGTATCCTCACTACTTCCTTTCTATCCACTACCACAAATACATTGTCAAAACCAGTTGGTGCCCTAGGTAACCCTACTATGAAGTCCATGCTTATGCATTCCCATGGTCTACTTGGGATGGGTAATGGCTGATAAAGACCTGCATTGCTTGATGTTCCCTTTTCCTTTTGACATACTCCACATTGTTCAACATATCTTCTTACATCTCTTTGCATTTTAGGCCACCAATAGAACCTCTCCACTAATTCTAGTGTCTTGTTCAAACCAAAGTGACCACTCAAACTACCATTATGCTTTTCTTGGATTAGATTCTCCCTCATAGAACCTCTAGGAACACACAATTTCTTCCCCTTAAACAATAAACCATTTTGCAAGGTGTAATCAGCATATTCACTATGAAAATGGTTCTTAAAATCAATACATACCTTGTATATTTCTGAGAAATCAGAATCTCCTTCATATAGATCTTTGAATCCTTCAACCTCTATGCTTTGTAACTATACCTCTTGGATAGTAAGCAACCTCCTACTAAGAGCATCAACAACCTTGTTGTTAACCCCCTTCTTATGCTTGATGGTAAAGGTGTATGACTGTAAAAACTCCATCCACTTGATGTGCCTCAAACTGAGCTTCTCTTGGGTGTTGATGTAACTTAAGGCCTAATTATCAGTGTATACCACAAATTCCTTTGGAAATAGATAGTGCCTCCACTTCTTAAGAGCCTACACCAAAGCATATAGCTCTAATTCATAGGATGAGTACCTATACTTTGCTTCATTTAGCCTTTCACTAATGAATTCCACCGGCCTGCCTTCTTGGCTTAGAACAGCCCCAACTGCTATGTTACTTGCATCACATTCCACTATGAATGGTTTGTCAAAGCCTGGTAGAACTAGGATAGGTTGGGTAGCTATCTTCCTCTTCAACCTTTCAAATCCTTCATTGGCTTCTTTGGTCCACACAAACTTATTTTTCAGTCCTCCTTTGATGGTGTCAAGAATCGGTGCACAGATTTCACTAAACCTTCTCACAAACTTCCTATAGAACTGAGCTAACCCATGGAAACTCCTAACTTTTGTCCTTGTCTTGGGATTAGGCTAACTAAGAATGGCTTCAACCTTGCTCTTGTCCATTTTCAAGTTCCCTTGAGAAACTACAAATCCTAGGTAAACTAACTCTTGCTTCATGAACTCACTTTTCTCAAGATTTATGGTGAGCTTCTCTTCTTGAAGTTTCCTCAACACAAGTTCTAGGTGCTTAATATGTTCTTCTTTTGTTTTGCTGAAGATGAGGATATCATCTAGGTAGACAAACATAAAAACTCCTATAAAGTCCTTCAAGACCTCATTCATTACCCTCATAAAAGTGTTAGGTGCATTTGTAAGCCCAAATGGCATTACTAACCATTCATATAACCCTTCTATGGTTTTGAATGCTGACTTCCATTCATCTCCCTCTTTCATTCTAATCTGATAATAGCCACTTTTCAAATCAATTTTGGAATAGTACTTAGCACCCCCTAAACAGTCCATTAAATCTTCTATCCTAGGAATAGGAAACCTATATCTAATAGTTGTCCTATTTATTGCCCTAGAATCAGTACACATTCTCCACTTATCTCCTTTTTTAGGTTCCAACACAACTAGAATAGTACATGGAATTATGCTCTTTCTAATCAGCCCTTGATCCAAAAGTTCTTGAACTTTCCTTGCTATCTCTTTGTTCTGCTCTGGTGTCATCTTGTATGCAGCCTTGTTAGGTAGTGTTGCTCCTGGTATAAAGTCTATTTGATGACTGATTGCTCTCTTAGGTGGTAGTGTAGCTGGTGTACCTTCACAAATAATGTCCTTGAACTGATCCAATAGTCACTTCACTTATGTTGTCATAGGTAGCTGATTAGGTAACTCCTCTTCGTTTGGCTTCAACATAATTGCATAGACAACTCCTTCTTCCTCCTTGATTTCTTTTAGAAATTCCTTTCCACTCATCAAAAGGACACATTTCTGCCTTTTCCACTATGTTTTCTTCTAACAAAGACTATATTTTGTAAGTCACTCCATCCTTCTTGAATGAGTACTTATTCTCCTTGCCATGTTGTACTACCTCCCTATCATATTACCATGGTCTGCCAAGTAGTAGATGGCATGCATCCATTGGTAACACATCACATAGTATCCTATCATGATACTTTCCTATAGTAAACTCAACCCACACTTGTTCATTGACTAGTATATTTTTCCCCTTGTTCAACCAAGTAACCTTGTAAGGGCACACATGGGGTATCTTGGTGAGTTTCAACTTTTGTACTACCTCCTCTGAGATGACATTATCAGTAGACCCTGAATCAATGATGACCTTGCAAACCTTTCCTAGTATCTAGAACTTGAGTCTAAAAAGAGCTCTCCTTTGTTTGTGTTCATCCTCGGTGGGTGCTTTGATCAAAATTCTTCTTAACATGAGATTCTCACCTTTCTCTAAATCTAGACTCACCTCTAATTGTTTGGAGCAGTCCTCTTATTGAACATAGTTGATCTTCCTCTCACTTTGTGAAGATGATGGCTTGTTCAGACACCTATAAGTCGGATGACCCAATTGTCCACAATTGTAGCATTTCATGGAAGCAAAATGAGAGCTTCTCCCAAAGCCTCCTGATCTGCCTCTTCCTCTGTTGTTTGAGCTTCTACCTCTATAACCCCCTCTACTATTTGACTCATGAGATTGTTCACCATCCTTAGCATCACCTTGCCCTCTATTCTCATGGCTTCTTCCACCAAAACCTCCTCTTTGTCCACCTCTAGAGTCTCTACCTCTTCCTTTACCTCTAGTATTGGAATCTTGTTTCTTTTTCAGTTTCTCTTCCACCTTAATAGCCATTTGATAGCAGCTATGGAGGGTAGTAAGTGTGAAAATAATCAACTCCTCTTGGATGCTCCATCTAAGACCATTTAGATACCTAGCAACCTTGATGCTTTCAACTTCTTGCACCTTGATCTAAGGCTTAGTTTTTGGAAATCCTTTGTATATGCAGCTACATCTAGGTCTCTTTGTCTGAGATTTTGTCTCTTCTTGTGTAATTGAATGTCATAGTCCTCAGGTAGATAGTTCTTCTTCACTTTAGCCACCATAGTTTTCCAATTTCCTATGGGTTTCTTGCCTTCCATCTCTCTTTCTTCTTGTATAAACTTCCACCAAGTTAATTCTTTTCCTCTTAACCTTGCTTTGGCTATCTTCACCTTTTGTGCCTCAGTAACTCCATCACATTCAAAGTGATTCTCCATTCCCTCAATCCATTCCATAACTAGCTCTGCATCCATTCTTCCAGTGAACACAAGGACACCTTCAAGTGCCTTGACACTCAATGCCTTCAATGCTTTGAGGAAGGATTCCTCTGCTATTGGAGGATTAGGTTCTGGTTCTATGTCCTCCTCCTCTTGGTATTTACCATTGTCTCTATCCCCTGCCAATTGCACCTTCATCTAGCTTGTCAATTCAGCAACTTCTTCCAATTTTTGCTTCATCTCTTCCATAGCCTCTTCAAGATGCTTATTCTTTTGTTTCTGCTCTATCAAGTCTCTAGCTAGCTCTACATTGGTCACCAAGGTATTCTCTCCTATGGATTCACTTCTCTCTGACATTCACTAGTTTCAATTCCCAAGCCTTTATTGGCTCTGATACCAATTTGATGGAGAGCCCTATACCTCAAGAGAACTCTTTCTCTTCCCAAGACCTATTCTTTGGTCTTCTTAGGGTATTCCACTCTACCCTACTCAAGGATTTCTCCTAAACCCCTAATTCCTTATAGGTCTCTCCACCAATTTCAAAATCTTCACCAACACTCCCATTCCACCACTGGGCTTCCTTGAGCTCCACACTGACCCAAATGTGTCATAACCACTCTAGGGCTAGGTTAAGGTGGTCTTGTTGTTCTTTAGGTGTTTTTACTCCTCACTGATCCATTTCATTGGATACTTTCACCTTTTTCCCTTCGCTTTCAAGAATTTCTAGTTCCTAGGCCTTGTAGCCTTTTTGCCCCTTTTAGGCCTCCTAGAACCCGATTTCTTGGCTTTTCTCAAAAACGACCTTCACAACCCCCAAATATTTTTGGATATTCCTTCTAGTAGTACCCTAGGCTTCAATATTTACCATATGTAAGGTTTTGCAAGTGTCCGTACATATGACTTTCGTCATACCCCCTAATTTCAAGGGTTTCTAGGGTTTTGGCTCCTTTTTCCAACTTTGAGGGCTTCAATGACCTCCTCAACTCTTCTCCTTGCACAAACATGTCTGGACTACATGTTCCCACACTCCCATTCTCTTTATTGGCACAAACCAATCCATTTATCATCTTTCTTATTGATGTCCTCTCCAAGCCACTAGCCAGAATGCACTTGCACTCGCCTAGTGTTTGATGAATTCAACTCTTCCCCTGCAAACCAAGACTCCACACACCATATTTACATTGTACAAAAATTCCCCTACTTGATTCCAAGTGGCCATGGTAGCCTTGCCATTGGAATTCAAGTTGGGATTATTATTTCCAAAAACTGGCCTAAATCGGTTATAAGGCCAAAACTCCAAAAACTTGCATGTTGAAGTCCTTCTGGTTCTATATGCATAAAATGGTGTGAGCTTTTAAAGGAGTTTTAGTTTGAACACCGATTAGGTTCTTTATGCACCCTTAAATGACACAACATAGTCTTATTCGACTGAACTAACAAAACCAACTACAAATATACATGAGATAGGTAGCTATCAAATTGGATTTGATATTGATTAAGGTCTACGTGCATACAAGTTTTTAGTTCAAAATGATTTAGAAAATAGGAAAAAAGAACAAAACTTAAAGAAGTTTTGGCTATTCTGATATCCACAAATTATGAACTTAACTTAGAAAGAAGTATCCCCTGGCTTTCTATAGAAGTGAGACATAGGTAGGATAAGACAAATACATGAGAGGAAATACAAGGGACGAATCAAATCAAGGCACATGGAATGTGGTTATTGGAAAGAGAATTGCAAACAAAATCAACGAAGGTCAACCTCCATCTGCATGTTGAAGTCCTTCAGGTTTTTCATCTTCTTGTTATCAAGGTTCCTTCTTGGAACCAAACAAATCTGCCCAAAAAGTTTGTAGGAAATTCCAATACATATAGAATGATCAGGTGGAATTTTCATTCGTACATTTAGGTCCAAACCTGGTTTGAACATTCCAGGAATGAGTAATCCCCCGAATGAATACACTTTTGTTACAAGTATGGATGTGTTTGATGGTCTTGTCATTAATGTTGTCATTGAGGTCAACATAGTTTAGAATGTTTACAGGTGGTACTTGTATAGTTGATATACTGTAGAAGTGTTTAGAGTACATGGAGCTATATTTATGAAGTTGTAGTTATGTTTTTTCCAAGCACTTTTGAGAAAATTAAGAAATAATGAAGGTAGTGTTGAATGTGTGTTCTGAGTGTGCTTCGATATTGTGCTCTTTATTTCTTCTATGTTGATCCTATGCCTATGCGGATATGTAGTTGTGTTCATGAGATTCAATGGATAATATAATATCTCAAGTTTTAGCTTTCAGATCGATGGATAATGAAAGATCTGTTCACCGGTGTGTGAACTGGTTTGTCAGAACTGTTTAATTGTGGATTGGGAGAAATATTTTTGCTTCACAGTCTTCTGGTGCTTTGTTTCAGATCTTGCAGATCTAGGAGAAGGTTAATGTTGATGTTCTCCGTGTCTTGAAAAATGTTCTTGTGATTTGGTGCTCTAGAAGACTTGCTCCAGAGCCCTTGTGTGTTGTTGCTTGGTCCGGTTGGACTATTGAAGAATGTTTTGTACATGAAGGATGTTACAGTTACTATGGATGTACCTAAAGGTTTCTAAGAGATGTTAAGATGTCTAGTGAAGCGTGTTGGGTGATCCACGTGTGATCATCTTTCCAGAGATGTGCATACTTAAAATATCATTGGTGTTTTCATTAGGTTTCGCTGGCCTGGTGTCTACACATTACATAAATATTTTTCATCGAATTAAGGAAGCATGTGATTGATCCAAGATGTTGTTTGGGTCCTAATTAAATGAGTAATTGGTCTTCTCTCATTCTTATCCACCATGATAATGTTGAGTAGCTAACCTAATTTGAATTTGTAAATTGAAGGATGTATAGCCGACCTTGGAGAATGCTTCTAGGGTTGAAGATGGTATAAAAGAAAGTCATGATATTGTGAATTGTAAGACAAGCAAGTGAAGTGCAAATAGGTGTGAAAATTAGAGTGTGTAAGAGGGAATAAAGGTAGTAGTACTTTGATGTGTTAGATTCCTGAAAGCAATGAGCTGATGGTGTCTACAATCTTCTGATCAAGCTCCAAATGTGTGGAGCCTTTTGTGGCAGATCTTTATTTATCTTTTCTTTATCTATAGGCAATGAGCCTCCTTCTGGATAGTGAGTCTTATTGTAGGAGGTGAGCCTTTGTATCTGGGTAGCAATACCTCTGGTAGTAAGCCTTTGTATCCACTATTGCATTATTACTATATTGTGGGCTAATCCTCACTGTGTTTTCCCTCATTGGGTTTTCCACGCAAATCTAGTGTCTACGGTGTTTGCTTTCTGTTATTTTATTTTCATGTTTACACTTAATAAAAGATTGCTTTAAAGTTGAATTGATTAAGTTTAGTAGTAAAGAAATTTGGTACAACTGATTCATCCCCTCTCTCAGTTGTCTTGTGCATTTCAATAACTTCTTCGTCTCATGCTTAAAATCTAGAGTCCCAGTTTCTCGATATCCGGTATTCCTTTACAACACACTCTATTCTTCCATGAGCTCCTAAAGAATATTGATGAACCTGGTAACACCATCGGATATTCCTGCAACTTTAGTTTTCCTAACCGTCCATACCCAAGCTCTACATCACAATCTACTTCTCTTGCAATAAAAAATTCCATTAATTTAATCCCTTATAAAAATATTTATAAAAAAATATCATGTTAATAAAACCATCATTAATTCGTTATCATACAAGTCCATCATAAATAACATGCTTTCAAGAAAATTACAAATTCTTGCGTAACTATCCTTTTATACCGAGTCACCAAATCATTAGACCTCTTAGATAACCTAAAAATTTAAAAAAATTATTTGCATTGTTACCCAATAACCGGTATTCAACTTTACCATTTTAAGGGTGCATACAGAACCTACTCGGTGTCCAAACTAAAACTCCTTTAAAATCTCACACCATTTTATGCCTAGCTGTGAAGCAATCTGGTGAAGTATAAAGAGTTTTTCTTTGATTTGGTTATATCTTGGGGCATGCGTGGAGAATAACTGGGAGAAATTTTATTTTTTAGTATTTTGATGCTTTATTTTAGATTAGATGTTTAAATTTCTGAAAAATGTTCCAAAAATAGATGAATGGATGGAAATTTATTGAAAATATTTCATTTTCTATGAAGTTGTTGGATCCTTAAAGTTAAATCTACTTAAGTGATAGAAAAATTGTTTGATGTTCATGAAATATTATTGAAAATATTTTGATTTCATGAGATTATTTTATGATTGAACTAGAAATCTTATACCTAATGCTCATGATTCTTAATGAAATTGGAAATAATAATAAGATTGGAGATAACCATATGCCCCTTGAGATTAACAGCATTATCACATCACACCCTGAAGTGAACCTAGTAAGGTCAAGACTTGACTACCAGAGACTTTGGATTGAGCTAAGTCAACCTTTTCCAATTACACGAACACACCCTAAGGTTTCCCTGGCTAAGTCTTTCAAGAAGATAGGATCTTCATGGTTTTCCTGTAAGGACTTTATTTGCATTGTTCTTTCAAGTGACATCATCATCAACACATCCCTTCGAGAGTGTTTCCTACAAAATATAACAATGCATTTGTTTACAGTAAGATTGAAGAGATTTCATCAGTTCAGTTGAACGTGCTTTGGGAAAGTGAATTGAAAGAGAGCCATGATGCCCACAAAGTATTAGTTGAGAAAAATTCTGATGTTTGGAGGAAAATTCCCTTGTTTGAATTTGAGAAGTATATTTGAATAGTGTTGAGTAGAATTCATAATGAATCTTTGTGGATAGATGAGGCGCATTTTATTTCTAGAGAAGCTATTAGATACATAACTGGTTTGTGTTCCTTTGGACCAGTTCCCAAACTAAAGGCTATGGATGAGAAAGAAATAAATGAGGTTACAAGTGTGAGTCCTAAAGGGAAAGAGATTGATTTGAGATCTATTGTTGATATGGTAATAAGGTATACTTCTATGGTCATTGGTCACAAAGTTTGTATTGCTAACAATGACCTTATAGTTTCTATTGTTGTGGTGCATATTGTTGTTGATATGGTAATAAGAGGTATGGAATATGACTTGTGTGAATTACTTCGTATACATCTTTTGAAGAATTTAAAGGAGATCAAGAAGAGTAAGAATAATACATTCTAGTATTGAAATTTGGTTGTTTTTTTATGTTGGTATGTGGTGACTGATCATGCTATATTGTACACTCTTCATGTATCCTTGTCGGGGTCGTCACCGAAAAAGGAAAAGTAACTGAAAAAAAGAAAAAACTGACTTTGTAGAACCCTAATTCTAGAAGCTTCTAAAAATATTGTTATAAGCGGTTGGGATGGTTGTTGTAGTAGGTGAAGGCAGTTATTCACAAGACTGTAATAATTTTTGCATTGGATAATAAAATCATTGGATGGCTGCAATTTTGTGGATATAGCCTGGATTGGGTGAACCACATTAAATTCTCTATGTTAATTTGTGTGTGTGTTTATTTCCTTTTTTATTGATCAAATCTGCATTTAATTGTTAGATATCTACCTTGTAACCCTAACAGTTTACTCTTTTACTTTTTGAGAGAATTATTGATAATAGGAAGGATAGAATGGTCAAATTTAAAGCCTATTGCCTATCAAATCAGGAACTTCATGATAAATCTTGGTAGTTCGGATGCACAAGAGACTGCCCTTGCTACATTCTTTGGAAAATTTTAGATGAGGATGAACAAAAGGTTTAGGATTCTAGTAAGTGTTGTGGAAAGGTACTCTGAAAGCAGAAATTTTCTTGTGTCTACAGATTTCTGTCACATGGAAGCAGTTGAATCGAGGTTAGTTTGGATATTTGAATTGTATTATGAAGTGTGAGGGGCTGAAATTAATAAATATGCTAAAAAAAAATTAGAAATCCCTAAGCATCTCAATGTAGAAGGTATCTCTGATAGTGTGATCGAAAAAGGGGAAAAAGGAAGAGTGTCGTTAAGAAAGAAGGTGTAAAAGAAAGTGAGCTTGAACATGAGCAAGAAAGAATAAATATTCAGAGAGCTCTGGAAGAATTGCAAATGGTTATTCCTGATGCTAATTTTGATTCATCTATTTATGTTGTGGAGAATCTTCGTGGCATGATTAATTCTTTGAAGGTTTACATCTTCAGACTAGAAATGTATGTTGGAATCAGGTCTGATAAAGGGAATTTAGAAGATATCAAAGGAAAATGTGTGAATGCACACAATTGAGTAATGAAGTAATTTGAGAGTTTACAAGGTTGTGACAAAGAGGCATAGGAACTACTTTCTTTTCACCTAGATTTGTTGATAGTGCATTGGATATGAGAAATTAGATGAGGATAAGTGAGTCCCGATTAAACACTCAGGTGGATACATACAGGTTAGCAGAAGATAAAGATAATCAGAGGTGGTCCTACATTTTGCATCTTCAAAAAAAATTCTTCTCTCTACAAGGTCCAAGGATAGATGTTATCAAGAAGTTTGTGGCACTCAGAGACATGATTAAACTCATACATACTTTTGTTTCTAGTTCTCTTGTATGTATTAGTGAATTATCAAAGATTGATCTTAGTCCCAATACTTCAATAGATGGTGTAGATTCCTTGACTAAACTTGAGCTATTTTACAAGACTCTTGTCAGTGAAAAAGGTTCATGGGAAGAAGGTAAAGTGTTGTGGAAGGATATCTTGGAGAGTCTCAGAGGTTTTTCTTCAGGTTCATTCAAGGATGTGATCGTATCTTTTTGGTTTGGTGCATATTTACATATATAGTGGACCTTTTTCTTTGTCATTGATGTCAAAGGGGGAGAGATAAAGAGATAAAGAGAGAGAGGAAAAACATTTTTGTGAAGAATAGCTTTGATAGGGGGTTAGTCAGAGCATTCAGTTGCGGTATATTGGAAAATGTTTTTGGCATGCATGTTGCCATCAATGCCAAAGGGGGAGATTGTTGGAAGATTTTCAACATGAGCATGAAGTATGGATAGTTGTGTTGGTTGTTCCTATATTGTCATTGATGTCAACATGGTGATAAATATATGGGAAGTCTGATTGGTTTACCAAAATTTGTTCTTTACCAAAAATACTCTTTTGTGATGGATCAGTGCGTTGGTATTTGAATCCAAAACTCACCGTAAGATCTAATATGACTTTAATCTCTTAACCATGTTTTCCTGACTCATTCAGATAGCTATATCTTGGATCTTGAGACATCTTTTGTTGTGAGAAGAAAGTTATCTCTGACATAGTTTAACTTTGTATCCTACTATTGTTCTTTGTGTGGCATACTTTGTGGGAGACTCTACATTCTACTAAGGTGAACATTCTTATGTTGTGGTTTTGTTGATAGTATCTTTGTTGGTAGTATGATGGGAAATTAATGTGCTCTCATATTTGGAAGGTGTTTGTGTGATTAGAAGAAAATCAAATATAAAACTAATATAGCAATATATCAAATCCTAACTAGCACAATAGAGTACGAGCAAGCATGAAAATCAAAATAACAAGCAAAGGCAAACCCAAATCCATGCTAAACTTGATTTATCTCTATTGCTCTTCTCAACCTCGCATGAGAATGCAAGATTTTGAAGGTTTGTTGATGGAGGAATGTTGGTTTCTCACTATTGCAACAGCATAACATTAAGATGTAGATGATAGATGAGAAATAGATAGATGAAATATGATGGATGAAATATTGTAGAGATAATTTGACAAAGTAATGGTACTGGAAGAAGTCGATTCCAAATGGCTTGTGAGAGGCCGTATTTATAGAATTTTGATGTGGATGGAGAAGAATATTTGATAAGATTTGATTTTTGACAAAAGAGGAAATACAATGAGATGGGATAAGATTCTAATAAAATAGGAAGATTTTGATTTTCTCTTTTAAAGGAAATAAATCCTAAAAAAGATGAGAAGGATAAGTGATGAATTATCTAATTAAATTAATTAATTAGATACACATGAGTTCTGATTTTAGAAAGAAAGCAAGAAGATATTTTAAGATTTTATTAATTAAATAAATATTTAATTTATTTAATTAATGTTGGATTTATGATTTAGTTAATTAAATAATATAAATTATTTAATTAACATTAGAAGAAAGAAGAGATTATGAATAGAAGTGATTTGATTAATTATATAATATAAATTATTTAATTAACATTAGAAGAATGGAGGGATTATTAATGAAATTAGTCAAATAAATAAGATTTATTTAACTAATTAGAAGATGACAAGGGTACCTAGGGAAAAACATGCTACAAGATGTCTAAATGACCTAATGTTGTGATAAGGTATTGTAAGAGGACATTTTTGGGTGTCTACATTTTGCCCCTCTTTGAGATGATTTTTGAGATGATGATATTTGTGTTGAGTAACATCATTTCAAAGAAGCTACGCTATGGGTAGAGTAAAATGTATGATGATAGAAAGATAGGATGATTATGATAAAAGAATATAATGATGATGCCCCCTCGAGAGGATAGGCAGGTTGGAAGGACATGGGTATGCTCTCGAAATGGATGAAATGATAAAAGATGGCTAATACGTTATGCTGCAAGAAATTGAGCAATCATGGTGTTTGATATATAGCACTAGACATTATGCATCAAGATATAATGACCAAGGTGATGATATGTCTCATGCCCCAACGTAATATAACCTTGTCTAAACATATGAGGGAGTAAACTTAGAGCATTAAAGTCCTAATGCACAAAAGGTATGATAAGACCTTAGATGCAAAGGATAGTGCAAAAAGCCATTCAAACTTACACAAGATATGAATATTAGCTAGAATGATACGGATTTGATACAAATGCAGGATAAAATGATAACACACACAAGAAAGCAAGAAATCATGCACAAATGATTCAAAAATAGATAAGGTATTGCCCCTGTCAAGCTGTAAACCGTCGATTAATTGATTGACTGATGATAATGATAGTTTTGTCATTGTGGGGAACAATATATCCCTAGATCAACACAAGGATGATTGATTGACTGATTGATTGATTGATTGGTTGGTTGATTGGTTTACGACAAGATTAGGATCAAGACCATTGATGCAATTGGATAATTTGACAAGATTGATCGACTTGATTGGTATGGATTGATGATGACTTGCATTTGGATTTGATGTATGGATGAAAGAATTTGATGAAGATGATTGATTGGTTGAATGGTCGGATGATTGGATTGATTAGATGAAATTGGATGAAGTGATTAGATGGATTGATTTTATTGCTTGGATTTTCGTTGGCTATTTTATTTTTTTAATTTATTTTTCAGTACCTTTTTCCATTTTTTTGTATTTTTGGGGATATTTTGATTTTTTTTGTATTTTTGAAATGTTTTATTTATTTGTATTTTTGAAATATTTTGATTTTTTTGCAAAAAAAATTCAGGACATTTTAATGTAAGAATGTTAGGATGAGACTAATGAATAGGATGATCAATATCAACTAGATAAGATATGGACACACATGTCTAAGTATTTTTCCCCTATTCCTCATCAAGACCAAGGAAATGAAGAAAGAATGCATTTAGATAGGATGGTGGAATATGGATAAGGTGAAGGATATGTCATAGATGATATGGATAAAGTGTATAGGATAATATGTATGATGTTCAAGAAGATCTTTAACCTTGTCAAGATCAAAGGTGGAAAGGTAGAGGATGAACGCACAAACGATAATGGATATGAATGACAGGATGGATGAAACTTGCCCCCAAGTGCAAAGTGCAAGAGGAATATGGAAGATAGGATATGGATAGGGATACAGAGGAAGGACTCAAGCATCAATTTTCATGGATAATATCCCTCAAATATGGTGCTGTAATAATCTATGGCAATGGGATTTAGACTCATAAATTGTTTATAGAATAATGGCATGATGGAAGAATCCAAGGGATTATGCAAAGGTTTGTATTAAAGAAGGATAATGTGGGATGGATGTTGGATAATGGATAGGAGGTTGGAAGACTTGTTGATGGATAAATGGAAAGGATGGAAAGATCGACATTGGGACACACCTTGAAGGGTGGTGGAGTAATGGAAAAAAAATGGAGTTTGAAGGTGGCAAGTTTTTAGATGGAGGAGTGGATGGGGATTTTGCGATATAAGGACCCAAAATGGATGGTGGTGATAAAGGATATTTAGAATTTGATGGATTTTTCAGATAAGAAAGTTTGGATGCCAATTTTGATTTGATTGCTTCTATGAGACTTTTAGGAATCCACATAGATTTTGACTTTGATTTTTGATTCATTGGCCTTTGTGGCCTTTGAGATTTTTATTTTTGCTTTATGGGCCTTTGTGGCCTTTATTTTTTTCATTTTGAGTTGTGGGCCATTGTGGCCTTTGAAATTTTTCTTTTTGATTTGTGGGCCTTTGTGGCCTTTGAATTTTTTTCTTTTGAATTTGGATCAGATTTTCTTTTACTTTTGCATGTCTCTTCGAGGAGATATGTTGATCCTTTGATGTATGTGGATTTTGATATGGAAGCTTTTGACATTTGGCACCCAAATTGCTTCCAAGAGCAATGGGATGGGTAGATAAAGATGAATGATATGAAGGTATTATGGATGGGTTGGTGTATGTATGTTGGAAAAGGTTCAAGGGTGTGTACCTTTGTTGATCTTAACTAGGGATGTGAGGGATGTAGGGCCCTAATATGGATGGAAGGGTTGATGAACTAGGGTTTGGACGATAAGGAACAAGGGTAGATGGAGGGTTTGATGGACTAGGATAAGGACCTAGGATAGATGGAAGGTTTGATGGATATGTATTGTTTATGAGACAAGATGTGAGTCCATGTTGTGGAGGATATGATATGGATGAAAGGATAGGTGTTGGAAGTAAACCAGAGTGGATAAAGGTAGAGGAATCCATTTTATAGGTGTGGGGTTCATGGATAGCTTGAGTAGGGGTGAGAGACTCTTGTGGAGGATTGTGATCATGACATGAACATAAGGGGTGCTTTGATATTGACTTAAGGTAGGATCATGGGATGGGATGGATGGTATCATTTGATCTTGGTTATAAGATGGAAGGGGCTCATGACATGGAGATGAAGGGATGCTTTGATCTTGACTTAGAGGAAGGGGATCATTGCATGGAATAGAAGTTAGACTTTGATCTTGATTTAGAGAGGGTATCATGTGATGGAGTGGGTGTGATATCTTGATCCTGATTGGGAGGGGTATCATGAGATGGAAGGGTATCATGTGATGGGGTGGGTGTGACATCTTGATCTTGATTGGGAGGGGTATCATGAGATGGAAGGGTAATGAATGAAAGACATTGTTCTTGTGATGGACTAGGGTCATGCCATGGAGGTAGTATAATAGGATCATGATACGAGGTGGATATGCTTGGATCATCAAATGGGTTGGATATGGTAAGATTATGAGATGATATGGATTCAATAGATGAGGTGGAAGGGGATGAATCTTGAGTAGGATCGACATGTTCTATATGGTCAACAACATGGAGACATGATGGAGGTTGACTTGGTATCAATGGGGGAGATTCTTGAATAGGATCAAGGGGCAGACTACATGATGGGGTTTTAAGAATTGGAATGGTGTTTGAAGACTCTTTGGTAGGTGGATGGGTGGATTCATATAATGCCATAGTTTTAGTTTTCAAATGTTTAAAGTTAGGGTGAGGGTTTGATGGAGAATTGAAAGGCTCTTGATTTTGTTGCTAAGGTGGACTTGGGATCCTATGTTCTTGTTGTGATATGGGTGGATATGTTGATGTAGCATTGACATGATAGGTAGATGGGTTAGGTTGGCATGATGATGAAGGTGACTCATAGGATTGATATTGAATGTGTTGAGGTTGAAATGGTGCTTGGACTTGATGTTGTGCTTGTTGGATTTTACAAGTGGCCATGAGGTATTATGCTTGCGCTATGAGATGTTGTATTTGAATTGATTGGTTTGTTTGAAGTTGAGATTGTTGGATGAGGCCTTGGATCTTGTGTATAATTCTCTGGTCTAAGGGTTGTGGTGCTTGATAAAGTGATTGGAGGAGGTCTTGTAATTGGGGTACTAGGTCTTCCAATGTTGGCATGGTGTAAAATGATGTTGTTTGGATTAAAGAGATGAGGATGATCAAGATAAGATGTGGGATGAAAAGATTGGATGATTTTGATGATGTGGCAAGTGTTTATTGGAAATTTGACTTGGGCAATATGAAACACAAAATCTCAAATGTAAATGTATAAACACACACCAAACATAATGATAAGTTTGTCTTTCGAGATTAAATGTTATGATTAAGCAAACACTCGAATACACAACAAAAATCTTAATGGTAGTCAAGTGGGTATGGCAAATTAGGTTTCAAAATAGGATGCACAAGGCTGAATAGGGATGATTTGAAAGAAAAATCCTACCCCACAACGAGGAGAAAGGGGTAACCCACCCTTCACCGTCACTTACCAGAGGTATAAAGTTCTTTGGGGCTTAGCCAAGAGTGACAAGATTTTAAATCTCAAACAAGTGTGTCTTTTGATTCACACTTCGATTGAGGTCCTCCCTAGGGGTGATGCAATCCCCTAGCAGGCCTCCTATGATGGGTTTGACAAAAGCAAACCAAGTGAGGTGTTTTTGACTACACACACACTTGATTCACACTCACAGTTATTAATTGACTCTTAGAAAATTGAAATGTGTGGAAAACATTTCAAACACTTGTTCTTTTTAAATCCCAAATCCCAAATATGTGATGGAAGACACTTGTTCACTTTAACCCAATTTCAATGATGTGATAGCAAACAAGATGTTCTTTTTAATCCCAAAATCCAAGTGTGTGGTCAAACAACTTGTTCTTTTTAAGCACCAAATCGAAGTGTGTTGACAAACAATGATTAGAGATGAAAGATTGAATGTG